>RJWM01051087.1:0-10545 GCA_004363535.1 Dasyprocta punctata
AAACAGAAGTATGCACTATCATTATAACATTTCTCTAACTCTTTTGGGAAGCTAAATAGAAGGGGAATAACTAGGTCAAATGGAATTTTTGATTTTAGTATTTTGAGAATGTTGAATAGTGGTGGCAACATTTTACATTCTCAACAACAATGTAGATGTGTTCCTTTTTCCCTACAGCCTCAACAGCATTTGTTATTATCTGATGTTATTTCTTGATGATGGCCCTTCTTCTGGAGAAAGAAAATGGAGTAAGATGGAATCTCAGTGTTATTTCAAGTTGTATCTCTCTAGTGGTCAGTGACTTGAACAGTTTTATGTATTTATTAGCTATTTGTACTTTTCTATTCTTTCCATTTCAACTGTGTAGCTTTTAATTTTCACCTCCTCAATCCCTTGGCTGAGCCAGAGTAGTGTTCAGAGACCTTGTCTCACTCTGTCTTCGCAGGCTGCTATTTTTCATTTGTTTTTGTGCTGAAGCTTGTGGGTTTGTCACAGTGGGAGGCTTTGTTGGTAGCATGGAAACCCCTTCAGTTAATGTGCACTTTTCTGTGATGCACTCCTGGTGTGACTAGCTGTAGGCTTTTGCCTCTGTCCCAGAATCCAACTGCTGCTGTTTATTTGAGTGGGGAGGCTGCAGTGCACCTGGCCAGAACCCAGTTCAGCAGGAGTGGGCCACAGTGCTGTTGATGACAGAAGGGCAAGCCAGTTATTGGCATGCAGAGAAAGCCAACGGAGAGCAACAACTATGCCACCTTAGCTATGAGTAATAAAATCAGCAACTATTATAGTTTCAAAGACAAACTGGATATTGATATACCCTAAGAACCAGCAATGTACCCTCTTGCCCATAGAAAAGAAATCTATAATATAGTATAAACACTAAGACAAACCAAATGTTGACCCATAGTAAATATTTATCAAAAAGAACAACTTTTTCTTTCATTGGTAATAGAACAGTTTTCAGTGCTAGTAGCACAAAGTTAACCATATAAAATCACAAAGTTTAATGATTGTAGTAGTAAAGAAAAAGTGGGTGGGGTAGAGAATGATAAAAATAAAAATTGAAATATTAATCAATGGAAGAGAGAAAAATAAGATAGAGGATTCTATTGACCAGAGTCAAAGAAATAGTATTAGATTTTATTAATGGAAAGGAAGAAAAAATCATAAATCAGAAAAATCAGAGCAATATAAAGAAACAAAGAATGAACAAAAGTTAAAAGGGGTCAACAAAGAAACAAAAAAAGAAAGAGAATAAACCTCAGACCTCAAGAAGCCAATGAAGAAAATATCAAGAAAAAAAGCAAGGGAAAGGAAAAAAAACTGAGTCAATGAAAAAAAATTCTTCTGCGTTTTTGAATGAATGCTTTCTTCCCAGGATCTGCAGTCTTGGAATCCAGCAAGTCACACTTTTCCCCATGTAGGTTTATGGTCTGTGGATTTATTATGTGCCCTCCCTGCTCTAGGGGCCTCCCTGTCCATACACCCCTAACTTGGCACCCACTCAAACTGAGGCACATCATGGCTCACATGGGTAATTGGGAAAAGCAACCAGCCCCACAGTCTTTGCTGGATCTAAGCCATGAGACAGCACTTCAAGCAGACTGTTGGATTTAATGCCAACACTTTCAGAACCAGCCTCCTCTGAAAGTCACACCTGCGGGACCTGGATTCTCACTATGGAGAGCAAAGCCTGGTTCCTTCCTGGGCTGAGCTTAAACTTCTCCAGGGGTCAGTGTCCAAACCACTCTCACTCTGTGGCTGTCTCCCATGGCTGACTCTCACCCAAGCACTGTGGGAGAATGCCACTGGAAACCCTGAGGTGGAGCTGTTTTGCCTTTGTCATAAACAACCCCCTCCCAAATGGAGCCTCATTAAACCCCCTCTAGCAAAATTGCAGGTGCTGCTCTGGGTCTTTCCACTTACTGTAGCTTGCCATGAGGGAGAGGCACTTGCAGAATAAAACCCCACACTACTTTTGCAGTTTGGTAAAGTGTGGGTCTTGGGTCTAGTGCTGTGGGTCATGTCCATTATTTCTCCCTGCAGTTGTTGACTGCCTGGTGCTCACCTCTCCAGAGCTGTTAGTCGTGTGCATGATCAGGTTGCTTATTTAATTAGCACTTCTGCTGCCCAGTACCAAGGGCAAACAAAACACAGAACGGACTTGGAGTGTGTGCAGGCGATGGACCAGTGATGGAATCCTTGAGCCCTGGCGTTAACCTGGGGCAAGTGTAACACAGGCCATTGAGGTGAGCTCCTGAATCTGTATGGGGTGCTGGTGTGGGCTCCTCTGCTCATGCAGGGCTCTAGTGCAGCATTCATTTATTTAGTACATCTAGAACAACGAATACCATTCCTGCTTTCATGGGACTTACTATGCAGTGGCCTCTTTTTAGCTAAAATATAAAGTTTGATAACCAAAGATTGTTTTAAATCATAATTCCTTTTGCAGGTCCTCTTAAATATGTGTCATAAAGCCACCCAATCATTTTAGAATCATTCGTCTTCTCAACAACTTCCCTAATCCATCCATTACTAAACCCTCTGTGTCTACAATCAAATATTCTTTAATTCTAACTATCTTCCAACTTAACTTTCACTGACTTAGTTTAGTCTGTGTAGGTGCCATTTTCTCTTAATTGGTCTACCAGCTTTCACCTCTCTTTCCATTAGAACATAATGAAATTCAAAATAAGTAAGAGATGTAGGTAGGTTTCCAAAACGTTCCATAAAAAGCCTCTATGTAAGACAGTGACAGGAACTCTTTTGGTGGTGGAGGTTTCCATGACATCTGCCATGAGATGGAATGGATCAAACAATCACTGTAGGTAGCCATCCTCTCAAGGGTTTGCCTCCTAACTCGATCGTGACACAGCTCTCTCAGTTTATCCTAAAGTCATACCTTGATCTCTGGCTTTATTTTGCACTGGATGATGAACTAATTCAATATCTTTTGCAATGTACACCTAGTTAGTTCTGCTTCATATCCCTGGTTACATAGATTTCACTTGTTTGTTAGTATGAGTATCTTCTCAGTGGATATATATATATATATTAATACAGGATGCAGATCTGTAGAAGGATGAGAGTTGCTCACTCTCCTCTGTGATGCACAATATAAAAATAAAGAATAAGAGGTTGGAGTCTTTCTCATTTTCCTCCATACTTCTGATGGCTTTAAGAAGATAGTCTAAGGTTTTTGCTCATCCAGATGTAACTCCCTTTCATTTGATATTCCTCTTTTATTAATCAAAGAGAGAGCAAATTCAGTCTTGGAGTCTTCAATGCACCATTAACTGCTTTGATTGTATTGGAGCAAACTGTTACCTTTTATTTATAGCAACTGAGACTCATTTTCAATTAAGTTGACACAAAAATTATTCTGCAGTTTGTTAACACATAAAAGTGTATATTATTAAAGAAAACATTAAATAATAATAGGAGTATCACAAAGATCTGACAGAACCATGATGGAATTTCTGAATGACTGGTTTGGAAAACAATGCTTATAATATAAATTATTTCTCTTTCTCGCTACCAGTTAACAAATTTTCTTTTTAGTTCAATGAAACTAGAAGCAATTAGAAGGGAACGTCACATTCACACTACCACTTGTACTAAGCTAATTGATTTTTTAACTCATGTATCCCATAATCATTAAACTTATGCAGATAGATGGACTTTCTGTAAATCTAAGACAGTTCCCTCTGCTTGTGCCTTAGATTCCCTACCCTCTTCTAATTCGAGAACATCATTGGAGGACATTCTCCTTTCTCTTATATTCCATTTTTACTGATTCATTCCTATCAACCAGGAGTACACTATGAAATATCTTTCATTTCTTGTTATACATTTATATAATTTATCCTGTGCCCTTTTCAGAAAATTACGTTTCCAGGTGATCTCACTTTTTCTCTTGAACTCTCACCAGTCTGGTCTCCACATTGATTGTGTCTTTCTGACTGGAATATAAGTGCTGGAAGAACAGGCTTTGCTTGCTAGGTTCATTGCTATATCCCTAGTACCTAAAACAATGTCGTACACATAATAGTCTCATAATATTTCTTTGTCAAATAAACAAAGAGCAACAGAAGGAAGGGCAAACAATTGTACCCAGCACATCTAACAGTTTTATATACATATTAGATTTGAATAATTTTTTCTGCGGTTTATACAATTTATTCAAAAGTTATGCATTGTCTTCTAATTCATGCCTCTGAAACATGAAAGGAGAAACAGATACAGAAATGAATCAAATATACGATGTTCCAGAGGGAGCTAAGTATATAGAATATAGTTCTCTATTTCATCAAGTGTTCAGACTCATCTCTTAAGGCTCAGTTTAGATGAAATATGTGCCTTGACCTTATACTCTTGCCCATTATTCTCATTACACCCAGGGTTCTCAAGGAGGTAGGTCTTAATTGAACATGACAAGGGCTTTTAAAATGAAAAAATTACAATTAAACATTAACGGTTTGGCCACTCTGGACTCCCATTTCTCCATGACAAAAATGAATGAGAAAAATGAATTAGTACTGGCTCACATGACACAAACTTTCCCACAAAATATGTGTTGGCTTTACCATCTCTGAGACAAAATATTAGACACTCAAAACTTAAAGGTGGAGAGATTTATTTGGGCTTTGGATTTCAGTGGCTTCAGTCTATATGCATCTGGTTCCATGATAGAAAAGTTATGGTAGAAAGTTGTGGCAGTTAAACCTTGGAAATCATAAATCAGAAACAGATAGAAAGAGCAAGGAACAAGAACATATATTTGCAAGCAATCTTCCCAAAGACCTTCCTTTTTTGTCAAGGTGTTACTCCCGAAGACATGAAAGTTTTACATAATAGTTTAGATTTAAATCATAATATTCTCCATTTGGCCCTTGAAAAGTTAGTGTCCATCCCATGCAAAATACATTTAGTCTGTCCCTAAAATTGCCAAAATCTTGACAATTTCAGCATGGCTGAAAGATCCAAGTACAAAGTTTCTTCTGAGACTCAAAGCAAACTCTAAACTCTAAGCCCCTGTGGAAAATCACAAACAAAATTGGATATTTCTAACATACAAAAATACAGAGAAACATTGCCATTCCAAAAGCTAGGAATAAGGGGATAGAAAGGAATCAAATCAAAACAAAATTGTGAACCCAGAGGGCACACATTGAGTCTCTAGTCCCAGGTCCAGCACTCATGGCAGATTATGACCAGATGTGAGCTCCAAAGGTCTTGTATGGCCCCGCCTCCACGGCCTTGAATGTTGCAGCTCACGGTGACTCTCTCTTGGTCTGGGTGTGCTTGTTCCCTGCAGCTTTCATCAATAAATGACCCACTGTCCTCACACCTCCAAATTTCTGGCACCTCCACTGCAACTTTACTTTCACCTTCACAGTTTTGCTCACTCACCATTCAAGAGCACACTTCCTGGTTTCCCAAGCCTTCCTTTAAAATCTGGCTAGACACCTCCATGATCCCATAACTCTTGCATTTTGCATGCCTATAAACCTAGCACCATGTGAATAATGTTAAGGTCTGCTTTGGCTCAGGCAGTAGCCTGGTCCCCTTGGACTATGGTTAGAGCTACCTGAAAGTGCCTGCTTGGTTACAACTGAAGAAACACTTTCCTGGGTAGCTTTGCAAGGAATTTTGGGACTCTCTTCTCAAAACAAAGTCCCTACAAGAAGTTTAGCCTTTTATATCATTGTATTCAGTGGAGTTTGGCCGATTTCTGAGCTGCTGTCAACATACCTTTCCCATTTTCCTTGTGCAAAGTACTTGGTTTATTTTTAATAGCAATCTTTTCAGCGGCCAAACTATCCTTGGCCCCAGCTTTACATTACATTTTGGCCACCAGCAAAATTTGTTTGTATCTTGGAGTCAGCACCATTCGTGGACCGGGGTTAGAAAGAACAGTGGCTGCAGCAGTCAACAAGCCCAGTCTGGGAACCAGCACCATGTGTGGGCCGCTGACAGACTGAGAACAGCCAGATCTCAGCCCCTTTTGGCATGCGGGCTGGCAAACAAGAAGTACCAATTCCCCCCACCCCAGAAGCAACTGGCTTAACTGGAGAAGCACAGGCTGTGATGATAGTAACCAAGGTGAAAAGCATTTGGATGCCTGTGGTGATTTGGTGTTTCACTAACATTGCAGATCTAGAGCCAGTAGTCTGATCATAGGTTCAGAGGTTATCAGTACGCAGTGTGTCATCTATGGGGGCTCTCCTGCTGAGGGTTGCAACCATTTTTGAATTCCTATGGTCTTGCTTTGAGGTCTTATACCATTTTCATTGTTTCGCTGGGCTGGGTTTTATTCTCTTTTGTGTTATTTATGTTAAATTCAATGGTAGGAGAAGCTATTTCAAGGATAGCAAGATATATTATGGCAGCAATTTTGGATTTATTATTGGCTTGTTTTGAAGTCCTTTATCACATTTATTGTTTTGTTTTTATTGTTTCTATTCTATTTTGTTCTGTTTGATTTTTGCCCTGTCTGAAGTTATCTGCAGCTATTTTGAAGACATCAAAAAGCATTATAGTAACTACTGTTGATTTCATAATGTTTTGAAGCCCTGTATCTCTTACACTGGTTTCTTTTGATAGGTTTTATTCTTTTACATACTCTTTAAAATAAAAACAATTATTTATATATTTTGGGTTTCTTATTTTTACTCCTGATTCTTATGGTAAATCTGGCTAAAATCAACCAGAAGTACACATGTTGTGGCCTGAAAGTTGGACAGCAATGAAATTTCCTCTTTCATATTAATTAGTCCAACAAGTTTAATCTCAATTTCCCACAAAGTATCAGGACATAGGCAAGATGTAGATAAATCGTTTGCCAAAATATAATACATTTGGCCCCTAATCCAAATGCCAAAGGAGTCCACATTCTTAGTGTCCTCATTCTCAAGTGACACCTCTTGAGTCTGGCCCTTACTGTACCCATTCCCGTCATCTCTCTTGTCTTCTGAGCTCTGACAAATATCACACATTAAGTACTGTTCACAACCTACAAACGTTCTATCCATCATCTTCAAACATTTCCAAACTCATCCTGCAATCCAGTTGCAAAAACTATAGTTACGGCTATGTGCACATTCCAGGTACCGTTTCCTATATTAGTCAGTTTGTTGTCACTGAGACAAAATACCCAACAATTGCAACTTAAAGGAGGGGAAAGTCAAGAAGCAGGGAGAAAAAACTGAGGGGCCAGAGAAAGACCATCTCTTTCCAGGTCATGTCCTCAGTGATCCTTCTCTTCTGAGGATCACTCTGGGTGATCCACCTCTGGGCACATGAGAGTTTTAGTAAAATTTTGAGACCTACACTATAAAAGGAAGTTTCCTTCTACTCTGTCTCTTTATTACCTGGTTAGTCTCTCTGGGCTCCTAAATTTCAATCTTCACTGAAGCACATTTTTCTGATTGTTATCAAGGTCTAGAGTACATTATGCTGTGGGTGATTTTATAAATACTGTGCCTTCATCAGCCAAGGATCTTCTTAGATCTATTATCTGTATCCTAAACTCCTTGCACAGACTTGGAGTAGGTATTCACAAAGGTATTGGGGAGAAAATAATTTAGGATTTGATGATCTTGGAAATTTATTTTTGTGTTTTTCGTTTTGGTTGTTTTGTTTTGCTTTTCGTTGTTTTGTTTTACTTTGATAGGTAGGAGTCAGTCAAAGACTATTTTCAGGCAGATGTGTTGTCCAAAGATATGTATAATGGTGCAGTTACTTAGAACTTAACAGAGAAAGAAAAGACAAAATTCTATAAGAGAGAGCAGAGAGAGAGAGAGAGAGAGAGAGAGAGAGAGAGGCAAAGAGACAGGCAGACAGATCAACCTAACGCACAGCAGTTGAAGGCTATCTAGTCCAAGACAAATACACAAGACAACAATATTGACTATAATGTCACTATGTGGTATAATTAATGGTGGTAATAATGAGCATGTTTGTGTATCAAGGCAAATTTCAAATTATTTAATGAAGCTAACTCTATATATTAGTTTCATAATGTTGGAAACTATAGGAAGTATGTGAAAGGGAAATACATTCAATAATACTGAATCCTTAAATTATTAGACATAGACCAATAGACTCACTTACCACTAAAAAACTAGGGTTTTACTGTTAGTTTGTAATATCTGAAAACTTGCCAGCTATTCAAATTTCTAATTGCCTACTATAATTCTCTAGAAACGAAGACTATTTTTTTCAATTTTATTGCCATTATGAGTATTCACTGAGACTTTGGAATTTTTCTTTTAAATAATGTTTGCTAAAAAGGTGTGGAAACTAACAGAGGGAAATGAAATTTCATAACAGTTAGAAGATTCTTAGAAAGTGGTCAGGCACTACCAAGTATTTGCACGACAACCAAATCTGTCTATTTCTCCTTGCTCACTTCCTCCTTTTTTCTCTTTTATCCGTTAGAAGTTCTTCTACTCTCCATGTTCAAACATGCTTATCAAGACTTCAGCAAGTTTATAGTCCACTTGATTTTGCCCTGCTGTTGAAACATTAACAGAGTCTTACATTGGGAAGCTGTTGACACACTGCTACACCCAAACATTGACACAGAAACTACTCTGCCATGGTCAATTCACTTTTAGGCAGGAAGTGATAGAATTTCATTCCGTGCTCTCTCCCACTGTAGCTCAACTTAGTTTTATGCTGATACTGCAAATCTGACATTGCTTACTGATAGCGTTCTGCATATTCTGAAATCTGGTTAACTGTGGTAGCTGAGAAACTTGGCTTTTAACAGAGCTTGGAGACCATGTTCAAGTACTTACTGTTGCCATTGTCAAGACAATTGTCAACCATGGTTCAGTCTTTGAATGTGAACATGAATGACATGCAGAGATGGGGCCGAAATGAACTCCAGAGGTAATTTTCATACAGGCTATGGGTTTACTCACTTGTTCCATGGTCTGAAAGCACCCTCAAAAATATTTGAAAATCTAAGCTGAGAGTAAAGGTGGGTGGGAGTATGCGAATAGAGATGAGATTAGGAGAGACAAGGGAAAGGAGGCTAGAGTAACAACAATATAGGCTTATTGATTGAACTCTGAAAATATGACAGATAAAAGGTCAAGTGCTTTAAATGTATCATCCCTTTTAATCATCTCAAAAGTCCTATGAAGCATGTATTAGTCTTATTCCCATTTTAGACAAAACTGAGGTTTACATAGGTCTTGTAACTTACTTAAATTTGTACAGCTATTGAGTGACAGAGTCTGAATAGAAACTCATACTTTTCTAACTCTTGATTCTGTGTTCTTAACCACAGTGCACCAGCTCAGTGCTTTTCAGTAGACCACTAGTGGGGGATCAGAGAAACGGCTTTTCTAACACGGTCTCCACGACCTTCTCCAAATACCCAACCAAGCCCACCATGTGCTGGAATAGCACTGAGAAAATCAAACAGGAAGAAGAATTGAGTCACCTTTGGGTCTTTTTCTTCAACCTCAGGGACCCACTAAATGTTGGCGTTGTTTCCATTCACATTTGGCAGAATGAATAGAAAGTACATCAAGTTCTGTGTGTCATTAGACTTGAGAAAGGTGGACAGCTCGATGCAACGTCGGCTCTAGAGGCCTTCAAAAACAAGAGAAACTAGCAATAATTTTAAAAATGACTGCAAACCTGCTCTGTGAACCACTCTGCTTGATACAAATGAGATATAACTGAAATATATGGTGTATGCTTAATTTTTTAAAATTATCACAGTAAAAGACATGTTACCATTTAATCTCTCTCAAAATACTTCCTTCTTACCTTGAATGTACTTATTCTGTGATTCTCGCCACTTCCTGAGGCAGTTCTGAAAGTCTGGTTTAGTGAGTGTCTTTGTTGTACTACCATGGCTAACTCCATATACTGAATCAATTCAAAACATTTACGTTTCATGGCTTTTTTGACTGAAAAAGAACCAGAGGTTGCAGGGTGTCAGGTTCAGTGAATAAAGTGGGTAAAGACACAATGTAATGCTTTGATTTCACAGAAATAGCCATAATTATTGAATTGGTTCAGGACATTGAGGCAGTCACAAAAAGGCAGTCATGAAAGAGGATGTCTAGAACTGCTTCAGCATGTGGCAAGCACCATGGGATAAGTGTATTCAAAACAATGGTGGGTGGTAATTGGCGAGGGATTCATGGCAATGTCTCTTTCACTATAATAGATTTTTAAGCCTGGCCTGCTGAACCGGAGCGGCGCAGACTCAGACCAGGAAGCAAATGAACTGCCCTCCGGGGTCCTGACGTCGGGACCCTGGAGGAGAACGAGAAGGGCCCCTTCTGGGGCCCGGCCCACAGGACCGGAGGGGCACCGCGCGTGCGGGCTTGGAATCAGGGACAAATACACACCCCCCCCCCCATCAACAACCTGCTGTTTCAGAGGTCTGGCTAAATTGATAGCAACCAAGGAACATCAACCAACTTTTTGCTAGTATTGTTTAGTAGATCTTACAGGCCTCTGGGCAGCAACCCGAGCATCTCTATGGAAGGTGACAGCAGGCAATGTAGCAAGTAC
>RJWM01051088.1:0-10540 GCA_004363535.1 Dasyprocta punctata
AGATTCTTTCAGGTTAGAATTTCCAAAATATGTTTTTGGTTTCTACTCCAAAGCCAACATTTTAATTTTATTTTTGCTCTTACTTATGGATCAGTAATAAATATTTAGAGATTCTTAATCAAAATCTCAGAAACTTTTTACTCAATTTTTCAAATTTTGGGTGCTTGTGGGTATTCAGTCATGTTTCCTCAAAGTAAGGAATGAAGATTTCTCACAGGATTTGTGGTTGACAATAAGTGATCATTTTCTTTCATGAGTGAATTACAGCTGAAGGTTGCATGATGGCTCTTTTTAATATGCTAACTCATTTCTATTGTGCTTATTAAAATCTCCCTGGCTACTTTTGTTCATGACCCACCCTCTTCCTTCAATGGCAAGCCAAGACACAAAGGACAAGCAAAGCCTGACTTGCCCTTGATAAATATGGCCCATGCAGCATTGCCCACAACCTGGAGCTGCACCATTATTTCAGTGGGGCCTGTTATTGTTCATTAGCACAAAGAGTATGTAATAAATATAATGAAAGACTGCTAGCTTTACTCTATCTCTGTCATCTAAAGCAGTTCCATGAATAACTACAGGGATTTGTCTCCAAATGACTTATTTGCTTCCTTTCTAATAAATAACATGTAATTAGGGTAATATATTGTTTCCTAGTTATGTTAGCCATGTAGTGAAGGGGAAACAAATGCACAATTTTAGATATGAAAGAATAGTAGATAATTTTTATATTATCCCTTAAAGTATTTAGACTCATTATGCATAAGTTAAACTGCTGGGAGGTCTAAGTACAAAGCGCGAGCTGAGATTCTACATTTAATGAGTTTCTTTATTACTCAGGGCATGAATTACTACTCTGATACTATAAAACTCCTGTAAGTGCTCTGCATCTCAGATGAGATTGTCTTGGAGGAAGGCACTCGTCGGTGAGCTGTCAGCGATGGGGTGGACTAATCTGATTTAGAAAGGATTAGGTTGGGAACTGTGCCTCTGAATGTCAAGGTATCTACATCTCTCTACAGAGGAGTGGAATGTTTAACTCTTCATATTCAGGGCCATGAGTGTTAAGAGAGACTTGTGAGACACAAGGTCACATCCATTACTGAGCATTGCGACAGACATAAATTACACTGATGGCCTCTTCAGGGCCCCTGAGAGAAATCCATCTTCAGCTGCCAAACCTTCGCCAGGGAATTCCAAGCATTTTTCCTGGACCAAAACAAGGGAAAAGAACAAGAAGGCCTCTACTAATTGTTGCAAGAAAAAAAATGATATGCACCAAATTGCACCTAATCTAATCTGCTTTACAACACCCCACGTTTCAGTGAACCGAGCAAGGCTAGATATTGGAGGCAGAATCAGCTGCGTATCTGGATATAGGGCAGTAAGGAATCACATCATCGTGGCCAGCAGGAGACCAGAGGAGCCTGGCACACTATGGTATCTCCTTGGCGTGGGGTTGATTTTGGAAAGCTAGGGCACCTTTTAATAAAACCGAAGTTGTTCAGTTGGTTTTCTTATCTCTAAATCCTATAAGACCCAAAGCTCTGGAGGGTTCTGGCTCTTCTTTGTTAATTCTTCAACTCTCCCCAGAAACCTGTGTCCTCTTCCATCAATTAACATGGTTTGCCAAGCTATCTCTGGCCATGCTTGGATGTATTAAATGGAAAGTTATTTGGGGAAAAACAACAACTTATTAGCACTCTTTTGTGGCTTTAATTTGAAAATCAGGCCATGGAGGTAAAACAGAATCAGGAAAAAGGGGTTGCAAGAAATAGAAGTGAATGAGGTCTTCGAGAGCTTGCCTTGTGCTCCGCTCTGATCTCTGCTTCCATACGCACAGACCCCAGAGCCTCGCAGCCTGTGAGCACGCACAGCCTCCACACTCGCAGGTGAGGAGACGCAGGAAAGGAGAGACAGCGTTCTTTGGGCCCTGTCTCAGACACAGGTGGTTCAAGATTAGGACTTGATCAGTATTGCAGCTTCCAAGCCACTCTGGTATCACCTTCTTTCTCAGTTTACCTTTCCCCTAGGGTAGAACTGGAGCAATTTCCTGACTTAAAAAAAAGCAGCTGTCTCAATCATGTTGAATTCTAACACTTTTCACATAAGAAAAAAGCAGCAGATATTATTTTTTTAATTCCAATTTGGGACCTCATTCCAATTTTCCCACCTTACATTTGGAAATGTAGAACCCCAAGCTACAGTATAAAAGACAACATATTTAAAGAGAAAAAATTTTAGACCCACAGCATCTGACATCAAGCATATCTATGAAAAGCATTTATTTCAACAAAAAATCTTTTCCGCTGAATCTGTTGGAAAACTAAGGAAAGTTTTTTTCTTCTCAAATCCAAAGCAGAGTTCCCCCACTGTGTGTTGTACACAGCCAATCAAGGTTAGGTTGGGGTAAGACATGAAAATAGCAACCAGTTTTCTAAACAAGTAAATTGGAAAACATAAAAAAGTATGGTGGCACAATTTTTTTAATAATACATGCAGGAAAAATAATTTCTATTAATTAGAGTGTACATTATTAATAAAGTATTTAGAACGCTTACCTTAATTTAAGGGTTATCAGGAAATTAAAGTGCTTCTACCCTCAAGGTTGATGGCTGAATATTCAGAAGACAGAAGGCAAGAAACGGCAAGCCGCAAATGTGCAACCCGAAGGATCGGGAGGGCCGTATCTCACACTAAGAACACACTCCCCATTTTCACTACTGCCAAACATGTGCACCAGCTCTGGGACTTTCCCTCAGCCACTTCCACTGAGAAACTCTACCGATAACTTCGCACATCATTCATTCTGCATTCTGGGGAGGTCATTAGTATTTTCCAAAATCATTTAGCTCTTTGGATGGAAAGGAAATCTACGGAAGGACTCCACTTCATGCATAAGCAGGTTGAAGGGTTTTCCTGGGACCCAATATTTCTTCCTCGTGGATGCCAACAATTTCTCTTCTTAGCTTCATTGCTACTGCCAATTGCTCCCTGCTCCACTCCTCCCATATACCATCAGCACAGTCATCTTCCCAGGGTGCTAAAGCGTAATATAGCGAGCACAAGTCAGCTGTGGTCCAGTCGAGGGTCACACTCCGCACAGGCCCTCCGCTGCAGGCAAGCTGGTCTGCAGCTTTTCTGTTCCAGCTCCGTGCCCTTCTTTCGCCATTCCACGTGACCCATACAGAATGCTCAGCCCCTGCGGAGGGTGGCTCCTGGGTTGCTTTCAGTCGGGTCTCCGGCTTCACAGGAGGCGCAGCCGACTTCCTCTTCCGACTGCCATTGTGCTTGCTGCCTCGATAACAGGTTTTGCCATTAATAATGCAGCAGCATTTATTGTACCTATTGCTATTGTCATTATTATTATCTGTGCCAGGAACCATTTGAAGCACTCGGCCAGAAGTATTTCTTAAACTCCTCATAGCAGTCCTTTGTGAGAGGATTACTCGTTCTCCCTACTCTACAGATGAGGAAACTATGGCACATGGGCTGAACAGCTGAGCTAACATCACAAGGCTGGAATGCAAACCCAAGCGATCTCAACCAGGAGTCTGCGCTTGCCCGTGTGCAATTTCCTTCTCCAGCACCTTTGAATTTTGTGCTGTTACTTGGAATGCTGTTGTTTCAGTTTTGTAGACCTTTCTTTGTCCGTCCAGGGAAAATATAAACTGACGACATCATAGATCATTTCTGATAGCCCTCATCCTTCAGAGTACCTTACACTGGCACTGAATAAGCGAGAGTTGTAATTATTACTATTTTCATCATCAATATAGATGACTGGTTTATTTTATTTAAGCATTGTTCTTTCTGCAATCCTATTTAAAAATGCAACTCCTTTTTCAGTCCCTGAAAATACTGATGTGTTATCCTAAAAACTTGAGGTAGATTTTGTTATCAGATATGACGGCCTGAGAAAGAAGGGGCAGGAGGAATGAGAAGGTTTGAAATGACATGCAGAGCTGATGTGGTGACCACTGAAGGCAAGCCACCACATCTCACTATCCACCTACAGCTGGCTCTGCTCTGTGACATACTGTTCTTGGTTAATTGTACACTTGCTAATGGAAAACATTAATAAGAAAGTATTAATATTAACACATGATGAATAGTTGTTGGCATGCTTCTGTGTGGCTTCCCTTCTGACTGTCTGCACTAGTGCTCATGGAGAGCCTTTTGAAGACCACAGGAGCCAAGGGTGCAGAGGGCATATGGAGAGAATAATGTTCATTATCTTATTAAACCCCAGTTCCTCCCAGGGAGGTTAGGAGACAGCTGGCGAATTTTATCCCTCATTTGCAGATGGAGACTTGTTGGCTTACAGTAATTCCATAATATGCTTCAAGTCCAGAAGGGAGCAAGTCAGGGGCTAAGAATCAACCGCGGATTCCCCAGTGCTGGCTGTCGCCTACCTGTAGCAATCTGGTATTGAAGAACACAGGTGGAGGATGGTAGGGACCTGGGTAATTATGCTGCTCAGAACAGAAAGATCAGCACTTCGTGCCTTCTCTAAATCATTTATTTCTTCTGTGGTTCTTCTCCCAAGGTGTTGTAAGCTCAATTATAAGACACATGCTTTAAGGTATTTAAAGTCTCATAGGAAGGTGGAAATAAAAGCAATCTAATCTAGACTTTGGGATTATTTTAACACTCAAGAATTTCTTGAATCCCTCTCACCGTAGTTTGAGAAATTCAGTCCCTTTCCCAAGAGAATGAAAATTCCCAAGGAACTTGTGTTTTTATTCCATGGTTGGCTCTGAGTACTTTTTCTGCAGAATCATTTGTTTTAGGAAACTGTTCAGTCTGGGATGTACAATTTCTCTTCTGCATCACATTTTCATTGGGCACAAGCCGCCCTTGCTGACCTTGTCTCTGGTACTCTTATCACCTTCACCTGCTTCAAACCCTGCAGTTTCCTGAAGGGTGTCGGGAACAGCAGACCCTGCTGCCCCCCGAGGGCAGCCTCCTCTGCGTGAGGGTGGACTTGGTTCCTTTCCCCAGGTTTCTGCCTGGTCGTCAGTCTGTGAGCAAGCTCCCTTCACTCCACCGCCCAGCCTTTGATCATAGTTATCCCTAGACTGTGGCAGATATTCAACAACATTGTCAGCAACTAAATAAGTGGTCTCAAAGTTGAAAGACTACAAATCCCTCCCCTTAAAATATACTCAGCATCCTCTTCCTATCTCCCAAGTTGGGGAGCCTTCAAGGATCACACGGTCTCCTGGGCCACTTCTGTCTTCCTCGTGCCTTTCCCATCAAGAGCACAGCCCAGTTCTCTCAACTGCAAAACCTTAAGAAAGGCATCATTTCCTTCCTGTAATTGGGGTTCAATGGTACCTGGACAGCAACTGAATCGATGCACAGAAAGCACTTAGACCAGGCCTGGCACACAGGAAGTGCTCAACAAAGAGTCAGGGAAAAAGCAAAACAAGCGTCTTTGATTTATATGATAAAATATTAGTGTCAAGGGAGCAGAGGTGCAGGGGATCCTGGGGAGAGCACCAAGATATCACCTGCGCTGAGAGTCAGCGAGTCTTCTCCAAAGCGCTGAAGTGTACACGGCACTTGAAGACGAGCACAAACTGTGTGAGGAAATTGAACTCTCCTGACCCCAGAAGCAATGGGTATGGAAGCTCAAGGCAGGAGAGCTGAGCATGCCCAGGCTCCGAAAACGTAGCTCAGTTCATACCGGGTCAGACCAAAGTTGGAGTGCTGGGCACCAGACAAGCCCGGGAAAGTGATCTGGAGTCCAAACTTGAATCATTGCCATCGGAATGTTGTATTTTGGGCACAGGAAAGAAGCCACTGATTATGTTAGATTTGGTGTCAATCAGTATTGAATTCCCCTTCCTGGAAGATGGTCGTGGATGGGGAGCAGAGAGGGGACCATCAGCTTCAGGTGGCAAGCGGTCTGGCAGATGACACTGCTAGAAGGCCATCGAGGTTTCTGGGCAAGACAGAAAGTGGCCGTGGAGACGGACGGAGGACTTGGGGCTCCAGAAACCCTCCTAAGGTTACCTCTGTGACCCTCCTTCCTACGTCTGATCCCTGCAGCCCGAAGGAGTCTTTCTGAGGGTCTGATGGAGACGCCCCTCCCTCAAGACCTACTTGTCATCTGCTAGAAATACTTGATTCACTTCCAGAAAAGTAGATTCAGCCTTAACAAGAAGACTTTCCTGTGCATAATTTTAAATGCTTTTTAGTCTTCTTAGGCCATTTCTTTCTTATACATCTTCCTACTCTACAAGCCTCTTTATTTCTATGTTAATCCAAGGACTTGAGGAGATGTTTGAGAACTAACATGTGTTAAACAGTTCATGTTACATCGTGTTAATTTTGGCAGACCTAATTTTCCTTGGTTGTGGGTGGCAGGTACCTAGAACTCTGTCCTCTGGAAATCCCTTGTGTGCATTAAATTATTAGAATTCCACTTGTGAAGCTGGGCTCTAAGGCAGTTTTCACATTCTGAGTTACTCAGATTTCTTCTATTTTAAAAAACGATCTGCCTCCTCTTAAAATATTCTATTTTTAACCAAAGTGCAGGGATGCGGGGAGCGCAGTGTCTGGCTTGCCTGTCCAAAGGTTGAGTGGCAGCCAAGAGCTCCAAATCTGAGGCCCAAGAGAGCCATGAAGAGCAGTCAGTCGTCAGGAGACCTGGTTGTAAGTTCTGATGTTTCCCTGGTTAAGTCCATGACCTTGTCAAACCCAGGTATGCACCAAACGTCAGTGAAAAGAGCAGAACCAGACAGCATCAGCCATCTAGAACTCAACCTAAACCATGGCTTCAAATAAAATGTTACCAAGATTTATGCCCCATAATTAATGCTAGCAAGGTTCGCTATGGCAGGAAAGAGTGACCTGGATCCCGTGTGCTGGGCCTCATCTTCCGCACTTGACCAGGTCACCTGGAAGATTTCTGCCTGCTCCAAATGTTCTGGGTGACATCGGCTGTGATTCACATTCCAGGATCTTAAGTACAAACGATTTATTCACCCTTAATACTTACCACGGTGCCTATGCCACAGTGGCCTCACATGATTTCTGCTCTTATTAACTCAATCCCTTGAGCCATCTGCAATAAGACTTAATAAATACTTATTATAAGAATAACAATTTATTATGTTTGAATGGCATTTGTTTTTTTTTAAGGTTTTTCACCTCATCTACTTTAACACTTTTAACAACTTGTGAACTCCATGTGTAATTATCATCCATTTTTAAAAGCTTAGAAAAAAGGGGTGCAAAGAATTGAGGTGATTTATACAAAAGCAGTGGAATCAAATTTTGTCTTGGTTGTTATTGCTGTGTGTGTGTGTGTGTGTGTGTGTGTTCATAACCTGCTCCGAGTTACAAAAGATTTGTAATGATTTAAAGAAAATTATCTTTCAGCGTCTTGTAATACCCTTACCATATCTTTCCACGTTAATTCTACCATACAAAGTAATACCTAGATAACTAGACGTCAAGACTACTGAAAATTAACAAAATATAAAGTCAAAGCTGGTGGTGAGGAATGAGAACAACTCCCCTGCACACATCTCAGAGCGGCGAGAAAGAGGGAGAGATCCCCCAAACTCCTGCCCGCGTCCCACCCCGACTCCCAACCACGATGCCGACCTTTGCTGTACAGCATCCTGCTCTGGACCCGGAGAGGTGAGCGCATCTCCGCAAGGAAGACGCCGTGACGGAACTCTTGGGGGCACAGAGGTGTCCTTGTTTTTCTCAGTAATTAATATCCAATTTTTCTCCAACAAACCTCTTTTGCTGTCAGGTGATCTGTTCTACTAATGACGTCTCTGTTCCATTTCAGAGCCCTTAATCTCTTCGGGGTATTAAACCAGTCTTGTTGTGGTTCTTTGGGGTTCAGTCCTCTTCTTCAAACCTGCAACTTGCTCTGGACTCCTGCCACCTTCTCGTCGTCTTCTACCACCCAAGGTAGGCTGTGAGAGGGGGCCCGGACCCAGACAAAGCGGGGTGCCCTTCTTAGCCTGTGAGGCCGCGGGTCCCCTCCTGGATCTCCTGGGTGAGGCTGCTCTCCTCGAGCCGGGGGCCGGGCTTCGTCCCCACACTGACCGCCAGGCTCCTGTTTGAAAGGAATTCAGTTTCTGGGTCAAGCCCGAGTGCGCTCAGCCTCTGCAGGGCCCGCGCTGACCTCCCGCTGCCCAGCTCCTCGAAGTGGTCCGCACGGCCGGGGTGACCTCCTCCTCCCCTCCTGTCGCCAGCCCTGCAAATGGCCCGCCACGCGCCCTTTGCTCTTGGGATTGCCCGGTCCAGAGCGCAGCATGGTGGGCGATGGGACGGGGGTGGGCACCGACCACACCTTCCTAACGCGGGCGCAGCTCTGCGGGCTCGGCCACCGCCAGCGCCCCCTCGCCAGCTCCACACTCCCCCGCTAGCTCTCCAGTCGTTAGGGCCCCCATGGACTTAGTCACCTGGCACTCTTCCAGCGAGAAAGAGTCGGAAGTTTCCCTCCCGGAAAGAGAAAGACAGCCCAGGCGCTGGAGATACTCATGGAGAGACGAGGAGCAGCAGCCCCCAGGCTACCGTGCATGCCCCCCAGAGCCCCTCCTTCTCTGTCCTCGGGTAGGGGAGCCACAGCGCGCGATCTGGAGATGGTTCCCTGTAAGGGGGTACCTTCGGGGGTGTCCATTCCCAAGCTACTTTTCTAATATAATCCTTAGAAATCAAGAAATGTGGTTTTGAGAAAGAAAGGGTTTCCAGTCATGAGAGCCTGGGGCAAATACTAAAATTATCTAGAGATGTAAGGACTAGGAGACAAAATCCAAACCTGGAAATCCTCTGCTGAAGGTAATTTTGGGCCCACATTTAGAGGAAGGTGCTGCATTAGGGTGGAGGTAGTGAGGTTTTACTTCAGCTGCCACATGTAAGGAGGTGTCCAAAGAATCAGTAATCAAAATAGTAATAATTCAGTGCAGTATTTTGAAAGATAAACAGTCATGCAAGATTAACAAAGCATCCAAATTCTAAATAAAGAGTCGTCCGTAGCAATGACCTTTTCTATTTTGCCTCAGGCTCCAACACGGCAGAATATCCACTGGTTAAAATGTGCATCTTAGCTCACCAGGAAATAACAAAACGAGTAGGAAGAGGGAATTCCCAGCTCAGATGCCAGCTCATCTTTCCTCTGTCACAAACAGGAAAAATTTTGAAAACTCAGGCTGAATTGAAAGAGAAAACATTTTTAAAGCAGATATCCAAAGAAACTGCCAGAGACTGAGAATGCTGGGGAAAGTTCTTAGACAGTTTATAAGGACACTGGATTTTCTACTCACCATCTTGTCCATAAATCCTGCCATCTCTCCCATCTACTTTGATATAGAAATTATTTGATATAAGATTCAAACAATTGTTTCTTATCTCATGCTCGTGGAAAGTATATATTTTTGGATTATCCATGTCTGTGCAGGTGTCTAAACACAGTAAGTCCTCAACTCTTAGGCATTTCAGTTTTAAAAAGGAAATTGTTTAGATTATCCAAACAAGGACCTTGAGAAGTTGCCGCACAGCTGGCACCAGTAAGATTACGGGGTACAGGGCCATGCAGCTGGACAGTGGAGGCCGCGTTTCTCCTTGTCATCTATCCCTGGAGCCAAGATGACAGGGACCGGACGCAGAAACGAAGCTACTTTTCCCCTTCCTGCCTCTCATCTCCTTCTAGTGCCTCCCCTTAGCAGAACCTAACTGGAAGCTATCTGATAAGGGAATCTAGGCAAATTAATTTGCAGTCGCCAGCTTCCGCAAACAGAGCAGAGTGTAAAATAGTAAACTTGGACATGACAGGCGGAGCAACAGCGCATGGAGAGGGAAGGGAAGCATAGCAGGCAGGACTGGAGACAAACGCTGGGGGAACAGAGTGGTGCTCGGGCGAAGTGCACGCCTGTACAGCAAAAGCAAATAACCCAGTAAGGAAGAAGAGATAACAAGCTCGTGGGGCTGCAGAGGGAGACTGCAGTTCACGGTGGAGATCTTGAGAGTCACGTTAAAGGGTTTTAATTCTTTAGTTATGGGAGAATCATAGATTTTCAAGATAAAAATAACATACTCAGACCACATGATAAATAGGTGTCTAGCTGCCACCACTGCATGTGCCATCTAAGCAAGGTCTCCTGACCTGTGGTTTCCATAGTTTCATTCCCTCTGGCAGCCAGAACACTGAACTGTCCATGTTGGGAGGATGGTGAGGGGCGATGGTGTATACTCTCCACACGCTCCTTACCTGGGGGCCCTGGAGCAAAGGCCAGATGAGGAGTGGTCAGAACATCACAGAAAAGTTCGGAGGGACAGGAACAGGTGAACTCACAGAGAATAAGCAGTTTGTTGACTGAAGGATTTAGGCATTTTGCCTTTAAGGGGCAATGTATGTGGTGTCAGGGAAAATTGCAGCATGAAACATCTTCTATAAGTACTGCTGCCTCCGTGGTAGAAGTTACTCCACCAAAAATAATTACTATTTGAGGAGATGCCCATCCCATATCTCCTAATCTCCAGAACTTCAGTTCTTACCAAAAAAGAATAA
>RJWM01051089.1:0-10545 GCA_004363535.1 Dasyprocta punctata
ATGAATGCTACAGAGAAAAAGAAAAAGAGTTGGAGAGAGAGAGGAAGGGAATGGGTACTGCAGTAGAGTATGGACAGGGAAAATCTGGGGAGATGAGGGAATGAATCACAGGAATTTCTGGGGAAAGAAAAAACAACAACTTAAAGGCATAATTAGGAGCATAATTTGCATGTTCTTCACGTAAGGCTCCAGCCAGACCCGACTCTCCCAGCCTGCTTGCCAGCAGAAGCACTACACTCAGCAGGGAACTTGGCTCAGTACCATAGCTGTCAGGGGTAAGCACAGGATGTGGTAGAAGAGACAAGATAGGACACAGAATTTTGCAGTCCCCAGGACATCTGGAGACACCCAAAATTTTACACCAGACACTTGAAGCACTTTGCCCACTGAGGAGCAAGATAGCCAGAGAACTTTGCCCACAGATGTTTATTTAAATCTTCCTGCCTAATGTCCCTTGGCCCCCTTCCATTGCTATAAAAGGGGCACACTCTTCTTTGTTCCCCACAGAAGGTCTTTTTGCTTTCTGTCTGCCTGTACCCAGGCACAATAAATTCCACGCCATGTTGCCTTTGCAGAAGCCTGGTGGTCGCTGCTTGTCTCTCCCCCCACCTCGCTCCAAGTGCTACAATTCAGTAAAAGTCATAGGATGAGAAGATGGGAAATGAGATTGGGAAAGAATTAGGGCCAGAGGAGCAGGGCCTTTTGAGCCACTGTGTGCTATTGGAGTTTAAGAAGGTATGGGAGCCCCTGGTGGGATGTTAACACAAGAATGGGACATTCTGACTTATGTCTTAGCTGCACTGAGAATATCTTCAGGGAACAATGACTATAACAGGGAGACAAATCTACATGCCAGTGGCTTGGTCACAGACAGCAGTGAAGCCGATGAGCAGTGGCTGGATTCTGGAGGTATCTCAATGGTGGAACCAACAGATTGAATGGAGAGAATAAAGAAAGAGAGAAATCACAGCTGCATCCAAGGATTTGGGCCTGAGCAGGTAAAAAGTTGAGAATGGGGAAAATCAAGAAAAATTTGGGAGTTTTGACAAGATTACACCTCAGTTAAGTGATTGCACTCTCTTTCAGCATTAACAAGAACTCTGGTACTAAAATGAACCCCATGCTGGGCATGGTGGTGCATGCCTGTAATCACAGCACTCCAGAGGCTGAGGCAGGAGGATTGCCATGAATTTAAGGCCAGCCTGGCTACAGTGAGCTCAAGGCCAGCCTGAACTGCAAAATGAGACCCTTTCTCAAAATAAAAATACAAATAAACAAATAAAACGAACCCCATAACGTTCACCTATAGTCTCATGAAATTATTTTATAGGGATCCCAGCATTCCTTAGTACAGATTTCCTCAACATTGCCTAATGTGCTGTGTAAATGGATTATTTTCCCACCAAGGGAACCACCGCTGTCAGCTTTGGAAATAGTTATGCTCATTTTAGTATCCAGGACCAAAACAGACTATGAAAATTTTGAAACTTCCAAACACTAAAAGGCAGTGCATTCTAGCAGGCTTGCAGTGAACCAGGTTCCAAAGCACTTTAGAGACAATTTTGCGCCCCAACCCCATGTGCCTTGAAGCTGTTATGCTCCACTCTAATAATAACTTCCTGAGTTTGGGTCTTTTTGACTTTGGGGGACCTCAGGTCTTTTACTCAGCCTTCCTTTTGGCCAGTTGCCCTGGGGCATTGGCCTCATTCACAATCCTCCAGTTTCCCACACAATGAGGCTTCTTATGTGTATTGCTACAATCTCCCTATTAACTCTACAAGAGGTTTACGATTACTGAAACAAATGCCTGGCTTTCTGCAGCACATAATGTCTTCGTTCCAGCGAAACCCCAGCCCATCACCAGTTTGGGATTTGATTTTAATTACAAGCTCTTTGGGTCACTCTCTTTTAGGAGACAGGCCAAAAGGATTGAAAGCACTGAGCAGAGCAATGTTGATTTCGAGGTTGATAGCTTTCTCCACATCCCTCCCCCTCCCCCACCAAAAGCACCCCTCTCCCCCATGGAAATCAGACAAGCAAGGATTCCTCAGGTGAAACGCAAAGTGAAAACAACAATAATAGCCACAGACTTGAAATGAACACAGTAAGTATTTGGATGAATTTAGTGATCAATTGTCCCTATAACCCAGCACTGAGGGGTTCCCAGGACATGAAACCATCAGTTTTAAAACCAGAAAGTCACAGGTAAACCAGGACAAGGTGACCAGCATATGGATCTGCCATTTGTTCTTCTATGAAACTTGCAAAGATACTGGGAGGCTGGAACCGCTCCCCCACCCTGCCACACACACACACACACACACACACACACACGCACGCACGCACACACACAAGCAATAATGTACAGATCTAAGTGTTTTCTCTGCCTACAGAGCAGCTCCATTGAAAGCCTGTATCATGAACAAACAAGTACAAACACAGGGACATTAACTGGCAGAGTTTCCACCAAAAACAAAAGATACTGTTTCATAGCTATTAATGCAAAATAGGCAATGTGCCTGGCTTGCAGAAAGTAGCTCGATCTAACTTGATTTGGATTTGATTTCAAATGCTTAGTGTTGGAACCACCCAGCTCAGGGTTGTACAAGTCAAGGGAATGGTGGCTTCCTGGACTAGTGACAAGGAGACTGAACTCTTGTCCTATCTCAGTCACTAGCAGTGAGACTACACACAGTCCTTCCTTCCTTCTTTCTTTCCTTCCTTCCTTTCTTCCTTCCTTCTTTCCTTTCTTCCTTCTTTCTTTCCTTCCTTCCTTCCTTCCTTCCTTCCTTCCTTCTGTCAGCCTCAGGAAACCAAGTGGAAGGCTCTGGATTCAGTGAGGGAGGAAGGACAGAGACAGAACAGGTTTGACTGTGCATCGTACAGAGCTCTCCCTGTCATTTACTCTTTCCGTCAAACCTACAGGTTTATTTTGCTTCATTTCACAGATGAGTTCTGTGAACATAAAAAGGTCACATAACAAGCAAACAGCAGAGAGTGAGTTCCAAAGCAGAGGTGCTGGACTCCCTAGTCTTCATGATCCTGGCTACCACTTACTGAGTGATAGATAACTAAGGACATATTCTTCTGCATGCATCATTCTCCTCAATTTTTGAAGACTCTTTACAATTGGTACCATTATCCATACTTCACAGATAAGAAAACAATTCTAAGTGGTCCAGTGACCTTCCCAAGGCCACACAGCTACAACATGGCAGAGCCAGGTGGTAAACTCCAAGCTAAATGAGTCTCACTTGACTCTCCAACCTCTCAGCTCAAACAGCCCTGGACTGGAATCTCCAGGTAGCCAGGGCCACCCCAGGAATAGAAGCACCACTTTAATTCAGACCACTCCTTCGTAGCTGTGCATTCCTGGGCAAATTCCTTAACTTCTCTGGGCTTGCACTTCCTCCTCTGTACAATGCAGATGGCACTCGCGCCTCCTTCTCAAAGGCTGTATGAACACTTTTAAAGTATATAAATTTATCCAGTACATGCACAATCTGTGATGCTTGCTTTTCCTGCGTTTTTCCCATTTCTTCCTCACAAGATCTATATGACAGGTAAAATAAAGAAGCCAGTGCTGGCACATATAAGAATTCAGTGAATTGTAGCTTTTATTGCTGCTTTCTCTGCAGCTCTAAGTGCAAGTTCCCACCGCTGTTGTTAGTATTAAGTCGTAATAAATTGGTTCGGAACCCTTTCCTCCAAGTTCCATCACCACTGCGTCCCCGTGGAAGTCCCCACCCCAGGAACCCGGAAAGTCTCCTCCCGCACTTCGTCTGCCCTCCTGTGGCTCTGTCCACACTCTACCCACTGCACATCTGTGCTCTTCCTAGAGAGAACCAACGGCTGGAACCCCGCCCGCGACCCCAGGACCATGAACCTCACCACTCCGGGTCCCCGGTGCGTCCTCCCTGCGCGCACCTTACCTGCGGTGGGGGACTCACCAGGCGCAAAGTCCTGGGGCTGCGGCGCTGGACGGGGCCGCGGTGCTCAGCCCGGCGGCCCCCAGCCCGCCTGCAGCTCCGCAGTCTCCTCCCTGAACCTCGCCAAGGGAGAAGCCGGGGGTAACTGCCCAGGTCTTCCGATGAGGTGTGCAAAACCACGACAGAGACAGGGGCGCTGTGCCGCGCTGCTCTTCAGCGTCGGTCGCAGAGCCTTAGGAATGCTACAGACTGATCAGCCAGTTATAATGGGGGTCGGGTGGGGGTGGGGAGTGGGGGGCGGGGGGGCTACAAACAAACCATTGAAGAATTGCAAGACAACTGGAGAAATGTAGTCACTGGATATTTTATGGTTAGGGTTTTTAAAGGTGTGGTCATTAATGGTACTCTAAGAGTCCCCTATCCTTCAGCGATACTTACGAAACTGAAATGAATGACATGAAATCTGGGGTGCATTTGGAAATAGTGGGGAACAAGGAATGGCGAGATTCCTCCATAAGGAGATCAGCCCTGTGTGGATCGTTGCTGAAGCTGGATGAGAAAGGGTCATTATTGATAGATTCTGCTAGCCTGGGGCTTAGCGATCTGTAACATGACATTCCCCCAACTTGGTACTGGACCCAGAGAAACAACTTAGCTCTCCAAGAGTAAGCTCCATGTTTTCCCTCTCCTTCCAGAGATAAACCTCCCGCTCCCGTTTTGGGCCTGCACTGAGCCCTCTCCAATCCCAAGACTCCACAACCCCCCAAGCCTCCGCCCCCAGACCCCAGTAAATCTTGGTCTCCTGTTTCACACAGGCAGATGCTCCTTCAAATTAGCTGTTAATATGTCATTTTGCCCACCTCCCAAACTCCTCTCCCAGCCAAAGTTGATAAAGTTTAACTACACTCCTTTGTTCTTGTTGAGAGCTTCTACACTCCCCAGCCCCTAAAGTTCTCCTGTGCCCCCTGCATTAAAGGCCTCCTCCTTAACTCTCTGGCTCTCATTTTCTCTGCGCTGCTTTAGATTGAGTGCCCCAAAATAATCAAACAATTATTACCTCTGTGTGTGTTTCTTTTTTTGTGGCACCAGGTATTGAACTGACAACCTTGTGTCTGCCAGACAGGTGCTTAAGCCACTGAGCCAAACTCCCAACCCTAGTTTTTTGAGGCAGGGTCGCACTGTGTAGCTCAGGCTGGCCCTGCACTCACATTGTAGCCCAAACCGGCCTCAAACTCACAACACTCCTCTTGCCTCAGCCTCCCAAGTGCATGTGTGCTTTATGTGCTTGGAACTAACTAGCAAGACCTCCAACAGATGCGCATACGTGGTGTGACTGACGAATACTGTGTGTTTTTAAATTTTAAAAATTCATTACAGGAAAAGACACATTGCCGTTAATCCCTCTCAGGGTACTCCCTTTCCTTGGAACACATGAATCCCATCATCCTTACCAGCCCTGAAAGTCCTGTTTTGTGTCTTTAGTTGCACTGTTGTAGCTGCCTCAGTGCCCTGAACCAAGTCAAAGCATGTACTTTTCATGGCCATTTTACTTCGGAAAAAGCCAGAAGTTGCAGTGCCTGATCAGGTGAGGAAGGAGAATGAGGACACACCTTCATGTTTTTACCAGCCTGCCTTCCTGTTGGATGGCACTTGGTAGCAACATTCATGTAGTTTTGATCACACCTGGTAAAGAAACTCACGAAAGAAGACTTCTGTAACTGCTTAAGAAAGTGGCAATAAGCCGGGCGTGGTGGCACACGCTTTTGATCCCAGCATTCGGGAGGCTGAGGTAGGAGGAGCGTTGTGAGTTCGAGGCCAGCTTGGGCTACAATTCAAGCACAAGGCTGGCCTGAGCTACACAGCGCGACCCTGCCTCAAAAAACCAGGGCCGGGAGTTTGGCTCAGCAGCTTACAGGCGTGAGGTTGTGAGTTCAATCCCCAGTGCCGCAAAAAAAAAAAAAAAAAAAAAAAAAGAAAAAAGAAAAAGAAAGTGGCAATAACAAATGCAATACCAGTGTCCCAAGCAAAGGAAAGTATTTCAAGAGGGATCAATGGAAATTTGTCTTTCCCCATAGTACACTTTTAAGCTGTTCTTATTTTTTGATTGCCCCTTGTACACACACCTCCAAAGAGTGTCAGGAAAAGATCCACCTGAGGTGTCCACCAAGGAAATTGTTAAATAAACTGATACATCAACCTGTAGATTACACAGTTTACATGGTCATTTAAGTCTGGGAGTGTAACCCAGTGGTAGGGTGTGTGCTTAGCTTGTGTTAAGTCCTGAATTCAATATCCAGCAATCATCCCCTGGAAGAAAGGTCATTTAACAAAGACCATATGATAGAAATACAAGATGATTCTTTTTTTTTTTTTTTGGTTTTTTTGAGACAGGGTATTGCTATGCAGTTCAGACCGGACTTGAACTCACCTTGCAGCCCAGGCTGACCTTGAAATCACAGTGATCCTCCTGCCTCAGCCTCCCAAGGGCTGGGATTACAAGCATGTGCCACCACACCCAGCAAGGAAATGGTTTTTATATCCAAAATTAAAAAAGACTATTATTAATATATATTCATGACTTTTTAGTAAAATGGGAAGGATTTTGACATGCTTACAGACTAAGATTTGAGTTCTTTTGTTTTGTATTTTATGTATATTTAGGTGCATCTTGTGTTTCCCTGAAAACTATGTAATTTTTTGGCCTTTTTCAGTGAAAATTAAAAATTAAAAATATTTTAAAAGTAAAAAGTAAAAGCCAGGTGTGGTGGCACATGCTTTTAATCCCAGCACTCAGGAGGCTGAGGCAGGAGGATCGCTGTGAGTTTGAGACCAGCCTAGGCTACAAAGTGAGTTCAAGGCCAGCCTGAACTGCATAGTGAGACCCTGTCTCAAAAAATAGGGCTGGGGATTTAGCATAGTGGCTTAAGCACCTGCCTAACAGGTGTGAGGCTGTGAATTCAATCCCTGGTACCAAAAAAAAAAAAAAAAGTAAAATGAGAAGGAAACACATTAAAATAATGTTTACATGGCAAGAGTTTGCATAACTGTTTTTGCACCTTACCGAATGAATATATATATAATTGTGGACCTTAGAGGTTTCTTATGATCCTTCCATTTAATGAAACATCTCAATCTCTATAATGTCTTACCAAAATACTCAAATGTCTGATGCTGATATTACCTCATCAGTAGCAAAATTAAGCATTCTCTTCAGAAGTAATTATAGTGTCTTATTGCCCGTCCGATAGTTATTTATTAAAACTAGTGTCTAGCATCCTCAAAAACATCATTTGATTCCCAGTCAAGCCCTAAATGATGGGAAAGGCCTTCCATTCTTTGTCAAGTGCTGATTTTGAGTATGTTACCAGTGAGTCTCACATGATCATCTTGGAAAAACAAAAATATCATTCCATTTTATAGATTTCCAAGTTTAAAATTTTATAAATGTATGTGTAGATATACATGCATTGACAATCTGGAAGGGTATATACCAAAACATCAGTAGTTGTACTGAATCATGGGATAGGTAAAGTGTGTTTTCATTTTCTTCTTTTGGCTGTATTTTCTACTTTTCCTACAATGAGTATGTTTTGCAGCGCAAAAAACAGCAAGGCTTTACAATCAGTCATATTTATCTTACAAATAATAAAAAGAAAGTAGCAAAAATCAAGTACTGGGAAACCTGTTTCATTCTGCTGAGCATGAAGAGGGTGGCTGAAATGGAAGGATCATGTGAATTCAGAAGTCTGAGACCAGTCCAGGCAACATAGGAAGACCCTGTCTCAATAAACAAACCAATGTTCTGGGTTGATTCCTGAATAGGATGTAAGAAAATAGAATTTGAAGTCAGCCTTAGTGACACATATATATACTCCCAGTTACTCAGAAGGCTGTGGCAGGAGGATCACAAGCTTGAGGCCAACCTAAGCAACATGGAGAGAGTCTCAAATTTAAAAGAGGTATCCATTCTTTATTTTCCAGGGCTTAAGAAGTGCAAATATATAAGACGCCTCAATTTTATATGTTCATTTATTTGGAGAAAAATCTCTACTTTTCATTTTACCTGTACTAAAAGTACTTTTAAGTGACTTTGTAATGAAAAAGTATTATTGAATCCATGTGAATACAGCACACTGACTCTAATATCCCAAGGGAATCTTAAATTCTAGTTATGTAATAATATTCTCCCAATTCTCCGAAGTATAAAATTTCATAAAGAAACAGAAGTATTTTGTTATCAATGAATACTGATTCTGCTTCAGTGATAACAATACAGATAGCAAGCTACAAAGAACACTTTACTAGTAAATGAAGCCAAATACTGTATAAGTTGTAGTACAAAAACAAATGATACACTATGCATGGGGGAAATGTAAACAAAAACCACAAGATAACACCTCACCCACTAGGATGACTACTATTTTAAAAACAGAAAACAAGTGTTGGCAAGGATGTGGAGAAATTGGAACTCTCGGGCACTGTTGGTGGGGATGTAAAATGGTGCAGGCATTGTATAAAACAGCATGGCAGTTCCCCAAACAACTAGAATTACCACATGATCCAGCTGTTCCACTTTTGGGTATCAACCCAAAAGAAGTGAAAGTAGGGTCTCAAAAAAATACTTACACAACTATATTCACTGTAGCATTAGTCACAATAGCTGAAACATGGAAGCAATTCAAGCATCTATCAGACAAATGGATAAGGAAAATGTGTGTCTGTGCAATATATTATTCAGCCTTAACAGGGAAAAAATTTCACACATGGATGAACCTTGAGGACATCATGCTAAGTAAAATCAACCAACGTCCAATGCTGTATGATTCCACTTATCTGAAGTTCCTAGAATAATCATAGAAAGCAGAATGGTGGTTCCTTGGACCTAGGGGTGGAAAGGATGGAGTCAATCATGTATACTTTCAGTTTTGTGAGATCAAAGAGTAGATGTGGATGTTGGTAATAGTTGCACAACATGAATGTATTTAACATCAACAAAAATGGTCAAGGGCTGGGGATTTAGCAAGGTGGTATAAGTGCCTGCCTGACAAGTGAGGTTGTGAGTTTGACTCCCAGTACCAAAAATAATAACAATAATGGTCAAAATGCTTGATTTTGTTACATGTATTTTATTACATGGAACACCTCTATCAATTTTCCAGTTGCAAAAGTTAGTGGGGGGATGACGGCACTCTATTTCAATGAACCAATGAACATTAATAATTTAAAATGTAGAACTCAATTGAGTGTGGTAACCTGAATTGGATTCTAAAACAAGTCTTAAGTGAAAAAGCTGTTAACATAATAATACAATAGTCTGAAGCTTAACAGTAATGCACCAATGTTAATTTTTAGTTTTGAGAAGCATACCATGGTTATATAAAATGGAAACACTAGAGAAAACTAGTCAAAAACAGAAGCTAATTTCCATAAATCTAAAATTATTCCAAAATGTTTACTTTAAAAGTTAAAACGACATAACTGAAGAATAACAGACAACACATATTGGAAAAATTGATAAGGTGGCAAAATATAAATGCCTATGCAGCTGCAGTATGTGAAGTTATTTTTAATCACTGTTTATGTTTCTTACCTATTATCTCATCGTCCTCTAGTTGCAAACAGGCAGACTGCTAAAATTTATACTGCACTATCAGTTCCTTTACTCCTGGGTGTATTTTTTCATTTAAATTGCAAATGTCTCCATGTGGATACAATGTGAATTTCCTCCACTGTTTTCTACCTTTGGTAAGTGGGTTATAAGCTTGGAGTATCCTCCTTGTTTCAACTTGATTATGAGCCTGAATTTGTGCTTCCTGGATTCCCAAGCCACCCTGATTCAGTGCTGTGGGGAACCACCCAGGCTGTTTCAAAGTTCAGGGGCGTCTGACACCTGAGGACGTGACCTCACTTGTCCAGCACAGGCCCACAGTGGGATACAGCTTTGTAACCATGACTTCACACAGGTAAACACGCATGCACTGGTTACAGCACTACGTAAGAATGTAAACATGAGGTAACAACCTTAGAAGAATTATACAAAAAAGATGCATTATACAATAAAGCAGGTGGCACTCTTGCACTCTGGCTTTGGCTCTCTGCTCTGCTCCACGCTGCCTGCTATTGTTGCTGGTATCTTGCACACGTTTTTTTAACCTTGGGACCTCACCTGCAAAAATCTTCCTTGGCTCTGAACGGGCCAACAAATGCTCTATCTTCCAGTTATAATATGGATACATGAGATGTAAGTTAATTCGGGATGACAGGTCACTAGTCACTGGAAGCCCATGATTAATCCTACACCACCCCCACCCTGCCAAAGTGCTGCAGATCAAACCCTAGGGCCTTCAGCATGCTAGGCAAGCATTCTACCACTGACACACATGCGCGCACACACACACACACTCAGCCCCAAGCCCTTGATTAATGTGTTATCATTGTTATAGAAGAGATCATGGAACACCTCTATCAGTAACCAAATTATGGAAGCAATTGATGAAAACATCTTCCTTCATTACAAAGCTATTAATACTATAATCAGAACTAAGTGAAAACAAAGTTTTACTTACATGACCAGAAACAGCAGAGTTTCACTTGGTTTCCAACTCAGCTCACCTTC
>RJWM01051090.1:0-10545 GCA_004363535.1 Dasyprocta punctata
AGTCAGGGATATGGAAGGAAATGTGAGCTTCTGGGGCCAGGGCCTCTTAGCCAAAACCTTGGACTCAGGGAATAATCACCCCGTTTCCTTCCCATGCCACTCAGAATCACCTCTCATGGAGGATGCTGTACTCTGCAGTGACATTATGAGTAGGCAGTGTAGAGTCCACATACTGTCGGATGGGTGCCTCTGGCCCCAGAGTCCTTCAGGTGGGCACTGACCTGACCAGGGACATTGCAGTCCCAAGTGTCCTTCCCCACAAGGTCAGCATTGGCCTGGCAGGACTAGAATGGCTCATGGAGGCAGGAGACTAAGGCAAGGCAAAGCTGGCTGGGGAAATACAAATGATTTGTTAACTACAAAATTCCAATATGCATGAACGTAACAGTTTCAAAACCCTGGACTCCTCACAAGAATTGGAGCAGGTTTTCAATAGGACTGTGGAGACTGTCTGGGTCATTGTTACTTTATTTTCTACCTCTCTTAAAACAATGGAAGGAACGGTGACCATCGGAGGTCTCCTGAGTCTAAGTGGGTGGGAGGAGTAATTGCCTCGTCTCCCATTGTTCTACCTGCAACATTCCCTCTTGAGAGACCTGGTCCCTGAAAATATTTAAGGGGTGTTCAAAGAGGAAGGTCCATCTTCCGTGGCTACTTCCTCCTGAACAGGGTAGCTGGCCCTACCTATATGGGACCAAGGAACTCTCTTTCTGTCTGAACTATGAATTCAAGAAAGCTGAGTTTTTCCTCTGAGGATTTTTTGATTAGTCATGAGTGTGGAGGTGGTTTTGATTTTGAGCTTGTTCCATTACAAGTGGTTTAACAGGTGTGAAACAAGAGACAGATTTGACTAAGAGACGAAGTATCTAAAATCTAAATGATAAAGTTATGAAAAGTATTAACGAAGGCCAAGTCCAGGACAATAGCCAAATTCCCACCAGGTGTGGTGGCACACACCTTTAATCCCAGCACTCAGGAGGCTGAGGTAGGTGGAGCATTGTGAGTTCGAGGCCAGCTTGGGCTACAATGCGAGCACAAGGCCGGCCTGAGCTACATAGTGCAACCCTGCCTCAAATAAACTAGGGCTGGGAGTTCAGCTCAGTGGCTTAAGCGCCTGTCTGGCAGGTGCGAGGTTGTGAGTTCGATCCCTTGGTGCCACAAAAACAAAAAAACCAAATTCCCTAATTCCAGATATTTTGCCAGGACATCCATGACTCATAGATTTTTATGAATCTTAGAAGTGTAGTCAGTCAGCTTCTGTGCTATATCTCGTACTATTTCATACTGATTGACATAAGAACTGCATTCTCTTTTACAAGCAAACATAATTTCTTTATTCTGGTGGATAGGAGATGTAGTCCATTCTGATGTTTTCTGGCTGCCACATCTATAGTATCTATTTTATCTTGAAGGATGGCAATACTTTGGGCGAATTCATGCAGGCTATCTGTCAAATTTTTAGGTAGCTGTTGATAACAGGAGAAAGATATGACAAGTTTTAAAGTTTTGTATAAGTAATCACTGTTTATTATATCTTCTAGTTGTAGTTTTTGAGTCATCCAGGAGGATCCCAGGAGAAACACGAAAAACCCAAAAGTTATGTCTTAGTTACTTTGTCATTGGTGAGACATAGTACTGACATCCACAAGTTAAAGGAAGAAAGGTTTATTTCAGCTCACAGTTTGTAGAGGTTTCAGTCTTTAATTGGCTGACTTTGAGGCAAGCAGCATGACAGAGGAGAAATAGTCCATAACCTGACAGGCAGGAAGCAGCAAAATAGAGATCCTGGCTTCCTTCCGTCTCTTTATGTTCCACCCAGGTACAAGCCTATTGGTTGGTTCTCTCCCTGTTATGATTTGTGTCTAGATGTTCCCCCAAAGCCTCATGTAGTCATGGGAGCAGGCTTTTTCAGAGGCAGCTAAATCTAGAGTTTGTGACTGATTATAGTGCAATGCTGGGATTAAGGGTATTGGGATTAGGCTGGGTGATTGTTGGATCACTCCACTGATTGGATTGGCATCACCCTAATCCCAGTAGTCTGGATAAGATAAAAGTGGCAGAAAGTGGCTTGTTTCACCCTTTGCTTTTGCTGCTTTTTCTGTCTTTTGTCATCCCAGCCACCAAGAACCGTTGTCCCTCTGCCATCCCACCCTGCCTTGAAGCCAGTTGATTATGGACTGAAACATTCACAAACTTTGAACTAAATAAAATGTCCCTCCTTTAACATAGGGTGTTGGGTATTTTGTTTCAGCAATGAGAGAAATGTAATTAAAACAAAATTTGGTACCAGGAGTGGGGTCATTCCTATGACCATACCTGACCTTGTAGTTCAAGAGCCTTTGGGAATAGCTTCTAGGAAGAGATTGGAAAGAGATCCCAGTTCAAAAAGTAGAACTGGGATGCCTTAGACTGTTTCATATGGAAGATTTTTTAGAGCTCAGAAGGATAGAAGGCTGATAGAAATTCTGCCAGTAAAAGCCATGGTGGGAGGTTTCTGCTAGGAAGAAGGACTGTATTAGTTGTTGGACTCCAGACTATGTGTGTTATGAATTGACAGAAAGTTTGTCTGCAATTTGCTCCTGTCCAGAGACTTTGCCTGAGAGTGGGATTAAGGGCAGTGGACTAATTAAACTGGCAGAAGAAATTTTAAAGCACTTGAATGTTGAGGTTGTGGCATGGCTACTGTTGGTGGCTTTTAGCAAGATCTATGTTGAGAATCAAGAGCAAAGTACCCAGTAGAATGATTTAAAATGTTGTGAGTTTGGCTAGAAAGGAAGCTCCAGTTAAGCTGTGGACGGCAAAGATAGAGCAGAGGAGATTGTGATTGCTAAGAAGGAACAAAGGAATAGAAAAGATGGTCTGAGGGTATCACAAGAAGCAGCAAGACTCCACCCTTTGCAGCCTCCAAGTTGCAAAAGTGAAAGACTTTGCTTTGAGAAACAAGTTTCAGAGCATCATGTTGCAGAATGGTTGTGGCCACACCAGGTTCCAGAATGGTGGCAGCCAACACTGTGTTTCAGAATGGTGGCAGCATAGAGAATCTGTTTCTCAGAATTGGACTCATCAAGCTCTCAACCCCTACAGCCAAGAGAGAGAGAAGCACTGCAATGAGAGAAAAGTAACTAATATCCATCCGTAGGGTGGGGCTTCTGTCTTCAGTAAATTCATTCAGCCACACTTAGAACTACACACCAATTCAAGCAGTGGAACAACCTAGTTATCATACACCCATAATCCATATTACTGACTTCAAATATGTCTTTCATGCAGCCATCTAGAAAGAATGAGGACTTTTGGCTTGAAGTCAGTCTCCAATAAAAAACACAGATCAGAGTTCCTCAACTTTCTCAAGATAGTAAATCTCCTAAATTAGGTAGCAGTTGTCTATTCTGAGGGACATCAAAGCCCCTTAGACCTTGTCTCCTAGGATAATTCTAAGGCAGATTATACTGCCAAACAGGCTGCTGTCTGACATAATTCTGGCCCATCAATAGCTCTACCCACAGTCCCATTTCAGGTCCTTGTTTAGAGCCAGGATTCTCTACCAAAAAGCTTCAAATGATTTATAATGAGGGAGAAGTTCAAAAGGACCAGTGGTTGATGGGTGGAATACTCGGTGCACATCTACTAGGTCCATTTGTTCACAAGTTTGATTCAGTTTTGTTATTTATTTGCTGATTTTTTGTTTGGTTGATCTGTCTCTCTGTGACAGTGGTGTGTTAAGGTCCCTTGTTATAACTGTATTATTGTCTATTTGGTTTTTCATGTCTATTAAGAATTGTCTTACATAGTTGGGTGCTCCCATATTTGATGCATATATATTTATGATTGGAATCTCTTCCTCTTGAAGTTTCCCCCTACCAAGTATGTAGTGACCGTCTTTATCTCTTTTGATCATTTTCAGTTTGAAGTTCGTATTGTCTGCAAACATAACAGCTACCCCTGCTTTTTTCTGGGTTCCTGTTGTATGGAGTATTGTTTTCCATCCATTGATTTTTAGTCTGTGAATTTCTTTTTGAGTGAAATGTATTTCTTGTACACAGCATATTGTTGGGTTTTGTTTCTTAACCCACGCTGCTAGTCTGTTTCTTTTTATTGGTGAGTTGAGACCATTTACATTGATTGATATAACTGATAAGTACTGGCTCATCCCTGTCATGATATCTTTCTGTTGTTGGTTTTCTACGTTTTCTGTTTAATGATTTGCCCTGCTTAGTGGTTTTCTTTTGTTGTTGTTCTTAAGATTGTAGCTATCTTTGTCTCTTTCTAGAGTGTCTTTCAGTACTCTTTGTAGTGTTGGCTTTGTTTGGTTGGTTGAGGTGTTGTTTTTCATGGAAGATTCTTATTTCTCCATCAATTTTTTTAAAAAAATTTCATTTCAAAGATAGTAAAATGCAACAAAGCATAACAGAACAAAGTCAATCAAAGTAAAGCAGTAGAACTGGTACCATACTTCTAAGAATGGTACTATGAAAACAATAGCTACTGTAGTATATGTTGTTATTTTCAGAATAGTTGACCTTTCCAACAGGTATAGTAAAATCAAACCAAACCAAACCAAGCAAGCAAACAAAAAAGCATAATAAAACCAATAAAAACACAGTATAAAATAAGGCCAAAAAATTTATCAGAATAAAGCAAAACAATGAGAACAATATTAGGCCTGGAAGAGAAGACAAAAGAGAGTCCCCCATTTTTGCTACATTGTGTAGTTTCATCTTTCAAAGAAATGCTCAGGCTGCCAGCCCCAGGGCTACAAAATGAACAAAACAATAGTAGCATTTGGTTGTTTTATGTACCTTAGTTGCTATCAGTGCAGCCAGACCTCTGAACGGGCAAGTTGCTTTACTGGGGGTGGTCTTTGGTATGCGTACTGGGAAGGGGGGTCAGCACGTTTCTCTTCCTGGGGTCCATACTGGTTACGCAGGCCCCCAGAAGGCTGTCTTACTTGTGTCCTTGTTGGAAGTGCTCAGGCATGGCTATGTGGGTTCCCAAGAAGCCCATTTCTTTCTCCTCCTGAGGTCCACGCCAGTCTTGCAGGACCCCCAAGGCTGTCTTAGTTGTGTCCTGGTTCGAGGTGCTCAGGCCTGGCTGGGCGGGCTCCCAAGAAGCCCATTTCTTTCTCCTCCTGGGATCCACACCAGCCGTGCAGGCCTCTGGAAGACTGTCTTACTTGTGTCCTGGTTGGAGGCATTCAGGCCTGACTGGGTGGGCTCCCAAGAAGCCCATTTCTCCCCCTGGGGTCCATGCCCTCTCTATCAATTTTTAAGGATAGTTTTGCAGAGTACATCAATCTGGATTGAAAGTTGTTTTCTTTCAGGATTTGAAATATTTCACTCCAAACTCTTCTTGACTTAAAGGTTTGTGTTGAGAAGTCTGCTGTGATTCTCATAGGCTTTCCTTCATAGGTGATCTGTTTCTTTTCTCTGACAGCTTTTAGTATTTTGTTCTTGTGCTGTATTTCCGATACCCTAATTATTACATGTCTGGGTGAAGGTGTATTTTGGTTCTGGTTAATTTGGATTGTGTATGCCTCCCTTCCCTGTGTGTCAGATTCTCTTCCCATGTTTGGAAAGTTTTCTGCTATTATTTCTGTGAATAGTCTTCGCAGGTCATTAGTATTGACCCCTGCTTTTTCATTTATGCCTATTAATCTTATGTTATTTCTCTTGGCATCATCTTGCAGTTGTTGAATTGTTGTTTCTTGGTTCCTTACTATTTTTAAGAGTTCTTTTCTTTTGTGATCATAAGCTTCCATGCTGTCTTCAAGATCTGAGATTCTATCTTCAGGTTCATTCAAGCAGTTTTTCAAACTTTCCATGGAATTTTCATTTCCTGCATTTCCCTTTGAATGTCTTTCATGCATTCTATTTGTGTCTTATATTGTTCATTCAAAGTTTCCATCATTTTCTTATGTTCTTCTATTTTTTATCTTGATCTTCTCTAGATACACACAACATTTCTTTCATAATGATTGTCATTTCATTTTTTAGCTGAGAGATTATTTCTGATTTGAGTTTTTCTATAACTTCATGGAGATGTTTCTGACTGCATTTGCTATCATTTCAGAAAGTTCAGTTGTTTGACTCCCAGTGTCTTCCACTTCTGTGTCTCTTGGGTTTGTTCTTGGTGGGCTGGGGGGTTGAGACTGCCTCTTTGTTTTTTGTTTTGTCATTTTCTTCTGGGACCTGTGTGGCTGGGCAGGCAGCCTCCCAATGAATTGTACTGGAACACTGTGTTGGGTAGAGCTTCAATCCTCCAATATTCCCGTGGCTAGCTGGGGCACACTCCCAGATTATGGCGCTGGACCATGTGTTCTGTGGTTTGTGAGACTGGTCACATGTTTCCCTGATGTGTTTTGTTGGGTTGTTCTGGGCTGCTGGGCTATGTGTCCTGCGAGTTTGGCCGGGTGTTACCCTGGTGGGTTGTGCTGAGATGTGGGACTGGGTAGAGCTGGATCCTCTGCACAGCTATTGAGGGTGCACTCCCGGACTGTGCTGCTGGATCTTCCACCTTACTGGGTGGGGTTCAAGACCTCCAGGACCCAGGTGGCTAGGCAGAGCACACCCTGGAGTGTGTTGCCACCAGGACCTTGCATCTGGTTGCGAGTTCAGAGCCTCTGGAGCACTGCACTGGGCAAGCCTGGGTGAGTGCCAGGCATATAGTGCCAGGGCCTTGCTCCTGGTTGGGTGGGTGTGCAACCTCTAGGACCTGCTGCTCCAGTCACACCCCTGAACAATGGAGCTTGCGCCTTGTGCTCTGATGGGCAGAGCTCAAGTTCTCTAAGGCCCTGCAGCTACACTGGCCAGTCCCTGATGAGCAGCTCTGGGGCTCTGGGCTGGGCTGGGCTGGGTTCAGTACCTCTCTGTCCTGCGAGGCTGGCCAGGTGTTACCCTGGTGGGTTGCACTGAGATGCGGGACTGGGTAGAGCTGGATCCTCTTCACAGCTATTGAGGACGCACTCCCGGGCTGTGCTGCTGGAGCCTCTGTCTTACTGGGTGGAGGCCAAGACCTCTGAGACCCAGGTGACTAGGCAGAGCACATCCCAGAGTGTGGCACCACCCAGACCTTGCAAGTTCAGAGCCTCTGGCGCACCACCTAGTTTCCTTTTTGAGGCCTTTGATAAGAATACCAGACCCATTCGCAAGGGGTTATTTAACTACCTCCTGATACTATCACCTGGGGTCTTTGGTTGCAACTTATGGATTTGCTGGGGACATACACATGCAAACCACAGAAGAAGCCAAACCTGATGGAACTTTTTTCTCCTTTACATGGCCTAGAGGCAGGAGCTTGTGCTAGTTTGCTTAGTTCTCAAATGAGAGTTGGGCTCAGATCAGGGCAAGGTCAGGTAGTAGACTGGGGAAGTGGCAAGGACAAAGGAAGAGGTTGGGCAGTGCTAGTGGAGAGGACTGGACTGGTACAATCAGAGAATTTCTGGGTCTGAGGGATGGGCAGGAACAATGTTCTCACAGCTCAGGCTGAGCACCCATCTACTGTGCTGGGTCTTGGACTTGCTCATACTTTGGTGTAGGACTCTAGCAACAGCTAGTGTCTTATCACTGTGGTTCCCTGCACCCCTTGTCATCAGGCAGGGAAGTGCCCAGTGTTGACCACAACTTGAAGGTCTCTTCAGGGATCAAGGACAGTGAGGCAAAATGAGCAGGGCAAGAGTCATCTTGGCAGGACAAAGTGAGAACTTTGCCAAGTATTTGGGCCGAGGGGCTGGTCATGGGGTTTCCTCCTGAGATTTAACAAAGGTGATTTATCTTATGCCAGGATATAGCAGTTGCCAGATGAGTAAAAAATAGGTTCTCCCAGGCATTATCCTTACTAGGTTCCCAGCCTTTCTCTATTAATGTTCTCATTTAATTCTAACATGTGTCAATGCTGGAGAAACCAGTCATTATTTCTACATTAATATGAGAAATTGAGGTCGGTGAAAGTGACAAGAGAGCAGATGGGGGATGGTTCTCCAGCCTTGGACAACAGGTTGCTTTGTAAACAGGCCATACCTGCATAGCCAGGTGGCTGTGTGGGGAGATCTAGCAGAGTGTGGGTGAGGTGCCAGGCCAGTCCCTCCTGCTGAACCAAGAGGCACTTGCTCCATCTAACCAGAAATGAGAAAAGGTGTCAAGAGGTACCCTTTATGATGTGTGATGGCCTCATTAGTACTTTCTCAGTGTAAAATACTCATTCCTGTGTCATATGGAATTAAATTTTTCTCATCACAGGGACACATCTAAATATTGGTGCATCCATTGTCTAAAACAGTTTCTCATGCAATTGGCATGGGAAACCCAGTCCTGAGACACTGTGGCAAAGACTGGCCTTTTGGGTGACACCCGAGAGAAGCAATCTTAAATTATGCACACTTTTGGGTCCTAACCACTTTCTTTCTTCCTTTATTTTTGTCTTTTTGAGTCTTGTTATGCAGGTCAGGCTGGCCTCGAGCTCACTTTGTAGCTCAGGCTGGTTTTGAACTTGCAAAGATCCTCCTGCCTCAGCCTTCCAAGTGCTGGGATTACAGGTGTGCGCCACCGCACCTGGTGTAACCACTTTAAATAGAAGGAGAACCTCTCAGATTCTCTGTAGTTCTATGTCTTTCTGTTTCTGTCTCTCTCACTCTCAACTGAAGAGCATGAGCTTGATCCACCCGATGCCATGGATGATCCTTTTTGGATGGCTGGGAACATTTCCTAAGACATGCAAACTCAAGTGGTTATTCAGGTGGCAACTGAAATTTTCCTCAGTTAATGGTGAAGTCTATTGACTCTAACTAAGAAGGAGCATGCAGGGTTTCTTTGTTTTTACTCAAATACTTCAATTTTTCCCTCATATTAGTTATCAGAAAGAAGCAGGGAGCTGGAGGGTAAAAGGGGAAATCAATGGATGCCTCAGGAAATTTTCTCATGGCTCTGGAGGCAGATTCTTGTGTGTCCCACTATGTGGAACGGGAGAGAGGAAGCATGTGGCTTCTATATTTTCCTGTTGGTAGGAGAGGCCCATAGGCTGCCCTTCAGGGCTGTCTTCTGTGATCTTCCTGTTGAGTTCTGCCTATAGTTATTTTTCCTCATTTTCTTGGAGCCTCTTGGGGTTGCTTCTCTAATGCTATCATGCTTGTTTCTTCTAACTTATTTGGTTCTGGTATTCTTATGATAATTTTGGCCTCAAGTGTATCCTCCTATCTAAAATGGTATGTGATTTATAGTTACTAAGGGACAAGCCCAGATATTTAAACCTTCTATGACTTCCTTGTGTATGATTCAGGTCCCAAGATATAATGATCTTTAGTGTAAATTTTTGAGTGAAGTCAGCAGTTGTGTTCAATCCCCTTTTTCTGCTTTCCTGATCTGTTGATGGATGTTGGAGTAGCTATGTGCCAGGAACAAGGGCCCTTGTTATGGGGGCGTGAACAATAGATTTTAGCATGAATAGAAGGGGTGCCTAGGCTAGTTACTGAGATGAAGCAGGAGAGCTGACCTCCTGACTGCACCTTGGAACTTTGAGATAAGAACAGAGCTGTACTCCTTGGCATTTTTGGCTCTAGGGAAACAGGGCAGAATAGCCAATCATGGGTGACTCTAACCTTGGGTAACAGGATTGAGCTGCTTTCTTGGACAGTTCTGGCTCTGGGACACAGGGTAAACTGCACACACAACATGACTGCAGCATTAGGTGGGCTGCACATATGGCCTGATCTTGATTTTGGGCAGGCTGTGCATATAGTAGTACCTGCCAAGCTGCATATGCAGTGTGATCCTGATATGGGGTGTTGGGTACCTAAATATGATCCCATTTTTCTCTCTCTATCTCTCCTCTGGTTTTTTGAGACAGGGTCTCATTGTGTGGTTCAAGTTGACCTTGAACTCACTGGCTCACTGTATAGCTCAGGATAGCCTTGAAAGTATAGCAATTCAACTGCTTCAGTCTTCTGACCACCGGATTTACAGGTATGTACTACCATGCCTGGCTCTGTATCTCTTTGTAAAAGTACACAAGGGAGATCTCAATTGTGTACAGATTAATGCTCAACTTATGTTATGGGTATGGTCATGTGGCCCTGCCAGGTCTCCTATAATCATGACATGGATGTGGCTGAGTCTGGCATTTGTGATTGGTTTGCTGTCTAGTGCTGGGATTGGCAATGTGAGTGCTGCACCCACCCAGGGGTGGAGCCAAAATACAGTGTAAGGGCAAGAGGAAGATGTGTTTTCTCTCTCTTGCTGGTTCACCTTGCTATCGTGGCAGCCATGAATGGCTGCCCCACCATACCATGCTACCGTGGAGCCAACTGAGTATGGACTGAAACCCCCAAGAACTGTAAGAAATAAACCTTTCCTTCCCTAACTTTGGGCATCAGGTGTTTTGTCTCAGCAACGAGAAAAAAGTAAGCAAGACAGAATTTGGTACCAGTGGAGTGGGGTCATTGCTGTGACTGTGGTTCAAGAGCCTTTGGAAATGGCTTGTGGGAAGAATTTGGAAAGGTTCACAGATGTCGCCTGAATGCATAGAGCTGGAACAGCTTAGGCTGTTCTGCATTGG
>RJWM01051091.1:0-10544 GCA_004363535.1 Dasyprocta punctata
TATAAACCAGTATATATGTATATGTAAGATAACTAAAAAGAACACTGCTGAATGTATTCGTTATTGAGAAAGAACAATTAATACTCATATGATTAGATCAGTCTTGCATGTCTATATCTGTTAATGTAAGAAACCATTTTAAAGATAACGATGCGCAATATTGCAACCATTGTCAAGCTTCTATCTTCCGGTTTTGTAAACCTGCAATGTTGTGTATTTACTCTCGTTGTTTGCTTGTCTCTTTTGCTTGTTGTTTTTACTATATATGTCGTTTTGTTGTTGTTGTTGTTGTTGTAGTTTTTGTTTGTTTTTTCTTCGCTCAAATAAAAAAAAACAAAACAAGAGACAAAGATCAGCCTGAACGTCCATGAAGTTGTTTGTTTGTTTTTTCTTCGCTCAAATAAAAAAAAAACAAAACAAGAGACAAAGATCAGCCTGAACGTCCATGAAGTTGAAAGCACCAGAATTGGCACCCCACACTATTCCTACTGCAGACTTGCTGAGATCATCCAGCACAGATCTGGGCTCTGTCTTCCTCCATTTTCAACCAGTGAGAGTGGAAACATGCCACGAATTGGAAACTACCACAAAATTTTAGACCCCAGAAGATAATCACAGGATTTAAATCACAGAGATATCTGTTTTTTTCTTTCTTTCTTTTTTTTTTTTTTTTTTTTGTACCAGGAATCAAACTCACAACCTCACACTTGCCAGGCAGGCACTATGCCACTGAGCTATATCCCTAGCCCTTTTTCTTCATTCTTGGTTGTTTATTTTTGTGTTTTCACAACTTAAATGTTGTTTTTAGGGGTTTTTTTCTTTTTTTAGTGTAGTTTAGTTTTGTTTTGTTTCTTTTCATTTTTTCCTTCTCTCTTTCCCTCCTGCTTCGCGAGTTTCCCAAAGCTTGGGTAATTTTCCTGTGTCCTTCAGCTTTGCTTCTAATTTCTTTCTCTTATTTTAATTCTCTATTTTTTCCTCTTAGCCCTTTTACATTTTTTCCCCGAGGATAAAATCACTCTATTGAGGGTATATTTACTGTACATAATTTTCTGGTTTGTTTTAGGTTTTGTTACATAAGTATAAATCTTGTACCCATAGTTTAAGGTGTCAAACAGCACAGTTTGCATTTTCTCAACTGTGCTTCAAGCAATTGTTTTTACTGATTGTACTACTTTAGGCAAGGTAACATAGTTGTTCTGATCGGTTGTTCTTATATGCCAATACTGAGACAGTCTGGGGTCATAAACAATACCATAGTCCAGTACCAAAGAATTATGCATGAGACCAAATAGGCAGCAACTTCTCATCTTTAATAAGTTGAAGAGGTAGGATCTTGGGACAGATGCAAAAGCCGCAAGCCAGCTACACCTAGGAGACATCTCTGAAAAGTAATAATTTCCTAAGGCAATCTCAAAAGTAGTAATAAAGCTACCTACCATAAGCAATTTACAAGCACAAATGCAGAAAACAATTTTTTTTTACTTCAGAGCCTGTTTACTATCCAGAAATAATGAAAAATTCTTCAAAGGATGTATCTGTAGTCCAGATTGAAACATTTGATCCTGATTCTAGCTCTAATGACAAGTTGATGTACAAAATTACAAGTGGAAATCCACAAGGATTCTTTTCCATACATCCTAAAACAGGTATGCATTCACACTATTGTATAAAATCTTTATGCCTGTACTTTCCCGATATGAAGAAAATTGAGAATAAGTATTTATCTGTTGAAGACTTTTCTTTAGTTTTGGTAAGTCATTTTCCTTTTGGGTTAGTCAAGATAAAGCTTTATTTTCAAATGATATATTTAGTCTGAATTTTCCTTTGAATTTGCTTTTATAAAACTATTCTGTGATTTTTTTTGCTCATTAATAGAGTTCCACTTTGATGTTAAAAGCAAATACTGCTATTTCAATAGTAGTTCCTAAATGAGTGATCTTAAACTTACACATAACTCTACTATTAAGTATATGAGTTTTTATAACTGCTGTTTTGCAAAGAGTATTAGAAGAATGTATTCAACAGTTCCCTAAAGTTTTAAATATTGTTTTAAATTTTTCTGGTAGAGCAGTGATATAACTGTAGGTAAAAGGGGATCAAAATAAGCAGTTTTCAGTTGGGAATAGTTACTTTTTAAATTGAGACCTCAAACCCTTTCTTTCTTTTTTCTTTTTTCTTCTCAATGTCTGTGACCACCTGCTGCCAAGAAGATAGCTGCATGGCTCCCCCAAACTCTTCCAAAATTGTAAACTTACAATCTTTGCTATTATTTATTTAACATTACATATATTTTTCTATTTAACAGTGTATTTTATTTTTTTCTTAAGTTCTTGGTCTCGTTTGTATTATTTTACATGAAGGCGTTTCACATAGTTATCATGTGGGGAGTGAAAATTTTTTTTATTTATTTTATAACAAAAAAGAATGTATAGAACATTAGAGAAACATAGGCAAGAAACACAAATGTTATAAATGCTATATTATTTTCAAAAGAACAATTCACAGCAAAAATGAAATCTGAAAATGACCCTGTGAAAACTACTTTTCACTCAAAATTCTTTTTCTTTAACTATCTTAACTAACATTTATATGCATACATATATTTTCTTTCAGTTTGTCACACCAGTGCAACAATATGATGGTTATATATGTGTGACTTATTTATTTCACTGATAAGTATTTTTTCACAGCACATCCATTTAAGTATGAAAATGTCTAGTTTATCATCCTTTATAGTTGAGTAATATTCCATTATATAGAAATACCACATCTTTTTTGTCCACAAATATTTAATAATATAAAACGAGAAGACACAGAAGCAAGATACAAGCTCACACTCCTAGCTAACCCAAAGCAAATGCAAGGGACAGTGAGGTAGAAGAAATTAAAAGCCACCCACATGAACTTTCTGAAATGGTAACAAATTGGTAGACAAATGAGACTCTAGAAAAAAATCATAAATAATTTCTCAGATAACTAAAGGAATGATAATCATAATGAAGGACATGGTTAGTAAATCTAGAATAAATACAGATTAAAAATAGAGAAATTTAAGTGAATGATGGAAACCATGAATACTCAACATAAGAAAGAACTGGATTCCATAAAACAGACTCAAACAGGAGATGAAAAATTCTATTGAAAGTATACACAGAAGAATCACCTGATGTGAAGATAGGATATCAGATCTACAAGACATGTTTGCAGTTAGCTATCACCAAATGAATGTTTTTTTTTAAATAGCAAGGGGCCCAGAGAAATCAATCCAACAACTTCTAGATGATGCAAAAAAGAATAACATAAGATTGAACAGAATCAATGAAAAATCAGAAGATAAAACAAAAACTATAAAAAACCTGTTCATAGAAGTAGTAGCAGAAAACTTCCCAAGCATGAAAAAAGAATTTCATATACAAATCAGTGAGGCATATAGAACTCCAATTAACCATGATTAGTAAAAAAACTACACAAAGGCATATAGTCCTCAAGATTCCAGAAATTCAACACAAGAAGAGAATACTAAAAACTGTTAGGGGCTGAGGATAGAGCTCAGTAGCACAAGCACCTACCTGTCTGGCAAGTGTAAGGTCCTGAGCTTGATTCCTGGTACTAAAAAAACAAACCAAACCAAATAAAAGTGTATAGAGAAAAAAAGCAACCTATAGAGGTAGGCCCATCAGAATCACTGCAGACTTTTTGACATAAATTCTTAAGTCAAGGAGAGCTTGGAGTGACTGAAGTATTTCAAGTTCTAAAAGCAAACAACATACAAAGTTGATGTACCCCACAAAATTATCTTTCAGGGCCAGGGATATATAGCTCAGTGGCACAACACGTGCCTGGCAAGCACCAGGTCCTGAGTTCAATTCCTGGTACCAAAAAAAATTATCTTGTCAGCACGATCCAAGAATCAGCGCAACCCTCAGGGGAACACCCAGTCAGCCTCGCAGGACACAAAGGTACGCAGGCCAGCCCAGATCAGCCCAGGACCCGAGAGCTGCTCACTGGGGACTGACCAACATAGCTGCAGGGACTTGGAGAGCTTGGGCTCCCCCACCAGAGTGCAGAGTGCATGCAAGCTCCATATGTCAGTGGAGTGGCTTGTGCATGTGCCATCCCAGAGCTCATCCACCGCTGCCCAGCCGGGTTGCTCCCAGCACTGTAGGCCTGGGACTTGCCCAGGCTTGCCCTGGCAGAGCTATTGCTCTGAACTTGCAGACAGACCCAGGGTCTGGGTGGCATCACTCCGGGGTACTCTGCCTAGCTCTCTGGGACCGGGAGGCCTTGGCCCCAACCCAGTTAAGGCAGAGGCTCCACCCACATGCCCCGGGAGGCCACCCTCCCTTGCTGCATGCAGGACCCAGCTCTACCAGGTCCCGTGATTCAGCGTGACCCAAGAATCAGTGCCACCCTCAGGGAACACCTGGCCAGCCTCACAGGACACAGAGCCACATAGGTTCTAGAAGAAAATGACAAAACGAAAAACCAAGAGACAGTCTCAGTCGCCCAGCCCACAAAGAACAAACCCAGGAGACATTGAAATGGAAGACAGAGGGAGTCACACAAATGAACTTTCTGTAATGATAGAAAATGCAATAAAGAAACAGCTTGATGAAACCATAGAGAAATTCAAACCAGAAATATTCTCTCAGCTAAAAAATGAAATGAGAATCATTATTAAAGAAATGTGTGTATCTAAAGAACAGCAAGATAAAAAAATAGAAGAAGTTAAGAAATGATCGAAACCTTGAATGAATAATATAAGACACAAAGAGAATGCATGAAAAAGATGCAAAGGGAAATGCAGGAAATCAAAAACTCCATGGAAAGTTCGAAAAACCACTTAAATGAAGCTGAAGATAGAATCTCAGATCTTGAAGATGGGAGATCATGGCCACGAAAGAAAAGATCTCCTTAAAATAGTAAGGAACCAAGAAACAACAATTCAACAGCTGCAAGAAGATGCAACCCATAATAACTGCATAAACACATGAAAATTAAATAATACCCACCTAAACAACCAATGAGTCACAGAAGAAGTTAAAGAAGAAATTAAACAATATCTACAATTGAATGAAAATGTAAATACAAATTACCGGAACCTGTGGGACACAATGAAAGCAGTCCTCAGAGGGAAATTTATAGCACTAAACTCTCATATCAGAAAAACGGAAAGAACACACATAAACAACCTCATGTTGCACCTCAAACTTCTAGAAAAAGAAGAGCAAGTCAAGTCCAAAGCCCAAAGAAGGGAGGAAATTATTAAGATTAGAGCAGAAATTAATGCAATTGAAACTAACAAAACAATACAAAGAATTAATGAATGGAAGAGTTGGTTCTTTGAAAGAGTAAATAAAATTGATAAACCCCTAGCCAACCTTACCAAAAAGAGGAAAGAAAAAACTCAGATTCATGCAATAAGAAATGAAAAGGGTGAAATCATTACAGGCCCGGTGGAAATACAGAAGATCATCAACACCTACTTCCAAAACCTTTACTCACATAGATTCGATAACACAGAAGACATGGACAGATTCCTAGAAACCTATGAATTACCAAAGCTGAACCAAGAAGATGTAAGCTACTGAATAACCCAATTTCAGCTAATGAAATTGAAAATGTAATTAAGACCCTACCAACAAAGAAAAGCCCAGGCCCTGATGGATTCACTGCTGAATTCTATAAGAAATTTAGGGAAGACTTAATGCCAACACTCCTCAAACTCTTCAATGAAATTCAAAGGGAAGCAAGTCTCCCTAACTCATTCCTCGAAACAAGTATTACCCTAATACCAAAACCAGAGAGAGACTCAACCAAAAAAGAAAATTACAGGCCAATCTCCCTAATGAACCTAGACACAAAAATCCTCAATAAAATACTGGCAAATAGAATACAGAAAGTTATCAGAAAGATTATACACCATGATCAAGTGGGATTCATCCCAGGAATGCAGGGATAGTTCAACATATGGAAATCAATACATGTAATACACCATATCAACAGGGCCAAGGACAAGAACCACATGATCATCTCCATAGATGCAGAAAAAGCTTTCGACAAAATCCAACACCCATTCATGATAAAAACCCTACAGAAAATCGGAATAGATGGTCTCTACCTCAACCTGATAAAAGTCATATATCATAAACCAATGGCCAGCATCCTACTAAATGGAGAATAACTGAAAACTTTCAACCTAAAATCAGGAACAAGACAAGGATGTCCATTATCACCACTCCTATTCAATATAGTTGTGGAAATACTAGCCAGAGCAATTAGACAAGAGAAAGAAATAAAGGGAATAAGGATAGGAAAGGAAGAAGTGAAATTATCATTATTTGCAGACCATATGATACTCTACATAGAAGACCCCCAAAAATCCATTAGAAGACTTTTAGAAGTAATAACTAAATTCAGTAAGGTAGCTGGATACAAGGTGAACACTTAAAAATCAATAGCATTCCGGTACACAAACAACAAAGTCACTGAGAGAGAAATAAGGGAAACCACACCCTTCACTATAACATCCAAAAAAAATGAAATACTTAGGAATCAATTTAACAAAGGAAGTAAAAGACCTATACAGTGAAAATTACATTACTCTGAAGAAAGAAATCAAAGAAGATTTCGGAAAATGGAAAGATATTTCCTGTTCATGGATATGAAGAACAAACATCATGAAAATGGCCATTCTCCCAAAATTATTAGACAGATTTAATGCAATCCCGATCAAAATACCACTTGCCTACCTCACAGAGCTAGAGAAAGCATTCCTGAAATTCATCTGGAACCAGAAAAGACCTGAATAGCAAAGGCAATTCTGGGCAACAAAGGGAAGGCAGGAGGCATCACAATCCCTGACTTGAAACTATACTACAAAGCTACTGTCATAAAATCAGCATGGTACTGGAATCCAAACAGACCTGAAGATCAATGGAATAGATTAGAAGGTATAGCCACAACTACAAACACACTTAGCCCCCTCATCTTTGACAAAGGGGCCAAACAGGTACATTGGAAGAAAGACAGCCTCTTTAACAAATGGTGCTGGAAAAACTGGCTTTCTATGTGCTGTAAACTAAAACTAGATCCATGCCTATCACCATCCACTAAAATAAAGTCAAAATGGATCAAAGATCTGAATATTAAAACAGAGACACTAAACTTACTAGAAGACAGGGTAGGTAAAAATCTTGATGACATAGGAGTAGGCAGAGAATTCATGAACAAAAATCAAGTTGCACAGGAAACACTTTCCAGAATCAACAACTGGGATCTCACCTTACTAGAAAATTTTTGCATATCAAAGGAAATCTCCAACAGAGTGAAAAGAAAACCCACGAACTTGGAAAATATCTTAGCCAATTGTCCATCAGACAAAAGACTTCTATCTAAAACATGTAAAGAATTAAAAGAAATCAGGCCCCTAAAATTCAAGGACCCAATCCAAAAATGGGCATCTGAGATGAATACACACTTCTCAGAGAAAGAAATACAAATGGCAAATAAATATATGAAAAAATGTTCAACATCAATGGTCATTCGGGAAATGCAAATTAAAACAATGCTAAGATTCCACCTCACTCCAGAAAGAATGGCCAAGATTAAAAAATCAACCAACAACAAATGCTGCAGGGGCTGTGGGGAAAAAGGAACTCTTCTTCACCATTGGTGGGAGTGTAGACTGGTGCAGCCACTGTGGAAGTCAGTGTGGAGATTCCTCAAGAAGTTAGGATTAGAGATCCCATTCAACTCAGCTATCCCTCTTCTGGGCATTTTCCCAGAAGAATTGAAAGCATCATGCCACAGTGATATCTGTGCACCCATGTTTATAGCAACCCAATTTGTAATAGCCAGATTTTGGAAACAACCCAAGTGCCCATCAATCAAAGAATGGATAAAAAGATGTGGTATTTTTATACAAGGGAGTACTACTCAGCTATTAAGAAAGATTGTATTGAGACTTTTATAAGTAAATGGTCACTACTTGCGACCATACTCATAAGTGAGATAAATCAAACACACATGTGTAAATACCGTATTGTCTCCCTAGTGTAAGAAACAGAAAAGTATATATGATCCAAAATCTATAATAAATACTACGTAAGGGTAAAAAACAGCTCAAAGAGCAAAAGTAATTGGGAAGGGAAAAGGTGGAAAGAGAAAAGGGAAGAGGAAAAGTTATAAACCTGTACATATGTCTATGTAAGATAACTAAAATGAACACACTGCTGAATGTATTAGTTATTGAGAAATAACAATTAATACTCATATGATTAGATCAATTTTACATGTCTATATCTGTTAATGTAAGTAACCATTTTAAAGATAACAATACACAATATTGCAACCACTGTCAAGTTTCTATCATCCGGTTTTGTAAACCTGCAATGTTACTGTTGTGTATTTACTCTAGTCATTTGTTTGTCTCTTTTGCTTGTTGTCTTTGTTTTATATATCTTTTTTTCTGTTTTTTCTTCACTTAAATAAAAAAAAGAAAAAAATTATGTTTCAAAATTGACTGAGAAATAAGATACTTCCATGAAAAACAACATCTGAAACAACTCATGACCACCAAACCAATACTTCAAAATATTCTGGAGGGTATTCTAGAAATAGAAAAGGAAGACAACAATTTCATGAATCCCAATAGAATGAATTCATCAGCTAAGGCAAGCAATTAAACAGAAGGGAAAGAAAGAAAACCAACAAGAGGCAAAATATGCCAAGGTAAAGTCAATACCTATCACTTGTAACCATCAAGGTGAATAGTCACAATACACCAATCAAGAGAAAGAGATTGGGAGAACAGATCAAGAAACAAAATCCAATATCCTCATACAAGAAACACATTTAGCTCTATAATAAATTTATAGACTGAAAAGTCAAATGATTGGAAACAATACTCTATGTGATAGGAACCCAGAAAAAGCAGGGGCAGCTATTCTATTTGCAGACAAAGTGAATTTCAAAGCAAGCCTGATCAGAAGAGACAAAAAGGTCACTTCCAACTCCTTAAGGGAACAATCCTAGAGAAAAAACTAACAACCATACATACATATTGCACCAAATACCAACACAACCAACTATATAAAACAAATATTAATGGACATGAAAAATCAAATAAGCACTAATATGACTGTAGTGGGGAATCCTCAATACTCCAGTTACAAATAGATCAACTAGACAAAAAAAATCAACAAAGAAATATCAGAGCTGAACCAAACCTTTGAACAAATAGACATAGTAAATCTCTACAGTGTGTTCCACCTCACAACAGAAAACACATTCTTCTCAGCTACACACAGGTCTTTTTCCACAATAGACAACATACTAGCTCACATGACATGTTTAAGGAAAAGGAAAATGAATTAAAATTATCCCATACATATTATCAGACCATAGTGCAAAGAAATTGGAAGTCAATAGCAACAGAAACCACAACAACTCCATGATTGCATGGAAATTAAATAACACTTTCCTGAACAATCACTGGTCACAGAAAAAATTAAAGAAGAAATTAGATATCAATATGGTTTGTGTCTGGGTGGTCCCCTAAGCCTCATGCAGTCATGGACATGGCTGAATCTAGCGCTTGTGATTGGTTTGGTGTCTAGCACTGAGTGGGATGAGCGCTGCACCCACCCAGGGGTGGGTAACTAGCATACAATATAGGGGAGGGAAGGAGGCACACTTTTCTCTTTTGCCCTTTCAATCTTGTTGCTTGCGGCTGCCATGATGGCTGCCCTTCAGCCATGCCACCCTGCCTTGGAACCGGCTGAGTATGGACTGAAACCTAAAAAAAAAAAAAAAACTGTAAGATAAATAAACCTTTCCTTCCCTAATTTTGGGTGTCAGGTGTTTTGTCTCAGCAATGAGAGAAAAGTAACCAAGACATACAGTTTTTACAGTTAAATGATAATGACAATACTAGAACACACTAGGCTATATGGGACACAATGAAAGCACTTCTACTATTGAAATTTATAACAGTGAATTTCCATATCAGAAAAACACAGTCAGTTCAAATAAGTAACCTAATGCTGAATCTCAAGCTTCTAGAAAAAGAAGAGCAAGTTAAACCAAAAGAATGTACAAGAGGTTGGGGCGAGAGGCCACAACCAGAAGCAAGCCAGCCTGCCTCCCTGGTGAGTCTGCGAGACCTCCACCGCATGGAACCCAGCGGGAGAACTATGTGCCTTCTGCGAACCCTCCATGTTGGGGTGAGAGGCCGCAACCAGAAGCAAGCCAGCCTGCCTCCCTGGTGAGTCTGCGCGACCATGCAGACTTCAGGAGGAGAGAAAGAGTGGTGTCCCATAGGCCTGCCAGTGCGCAGGCTATGAATCAAGGACCTCTCCCCACCCCCAGCATCCTGCCTGCCCAGAGGACCTGCTGGGTTCATGACAACTGGGTTACAAATACTTTTATTGCTGGATTGTTTTGTAGGTCTGGTGCCCACAGTCTCAGCATTTCTTGGGTAGATGACATTTTCTAGTGTGGCAAATAGGTGGGATTGTCCTCTGTCTTGTCTTTGAGCCCCA
>RJWM01051092.1:0-10544 GCA_004363535.1 Dasyprocta punctata
GAATTGTTTCTGTGATACGTCCTCTTATAGAATATAAGGTCTTTGAAAGCAATATTCTGTCTGCTATTGCTTTCCAGTTGAGCATTTAATACATTTTGGACTAACTTAATATCTAGATAGTTCAGGACACTATGTAATATATGCTTATAAATTCAAAGTGTTGGGCACAACACAGTTTTGTAAATGATTTTTATTTTATGACTGTTAAATCATTTCTATTTTATAACAATTAAAAACAAATTGAGGTCAGAATCAAAGAAAAATAAGCCATTTGAATATATTTTACAGTATATATAAAAATGTTTCATTAATTAAGCTCAAATTTTGACCTGTCGTATTCCCAAATGAGATATTTCTCAACTTTATTCTTAGATATAGTTGTCTTGATTATGAAAAGTGTTACATAAAATTTTGTTTTATGCATTTTCAGTAAAATATTGTCTTTTCCATATCCAGGTAAAAATATTTGATTTTCAAAAATAATTTGAGGCTTATTAAGTAACTCCATAATTTAACAAATATTAAAACTAAAGATCAACAATATGGGTCTTATGTGTTTTGGGCAGTCAGATAATTAGTATTCAAATTTCAAATGCATTTTTATATTTTTTAGATCTACATAACTGAAATCTGTCTTTTTAATTCCAAGCTGTCTTCTTAAAATATTTGGAATATATACTCAATAGCATTAACTCAGTATACAAAAGTTTTATGTAAAGTATAAAATAAAATGGAAAACTATAAAGACCTCCAAAGAAACTACAAAATCATAGTTGGCATAAACTGGTAAACTGTTATTATATACAGAGCAGAGCTGCACCTATGATTTTTTAATTTTAGTTTTTATTAGTGCATGTTCAAAGTACAAAATTGTTACATGCATCCTGAGGGACTTGGTGCATGTACCTAATTCATCTTATTTCTTTTTGCTTTCCCTTCCTTTCCTCCCCACTTTCTCTAATTCTTAGCCCTTTCCCTTTGCCAAGAGAGCTATTCCCTGTTTCCTAGTATTTTCTACCTTGCTCTTTAGCTTATTTATATTTTGAGTTTCTCATATTACAGGAATCAAAAGATTTTAAACTTATGTGTCTGACTTAATGCACTTAATACTATGGCCTCAAGGTGAATTCACTTTTCTACAAATAAGTTTATCCTTTATAGCAGAAAAGTAATCCATTGTGTACAAATACAACACTTCCCTTATCTATTCATCTATTGATGGATGTACAGGCCTCTTCCAAGATTTAGATATTCTGCATTGTGCTGCTATAAACCTGGATATACACGTATCACTGTAACATGGTGACTTAGAATATTCACAAAGATACCTAAAAAAGAAACGGCTGGGTCAAACTTGAACCTTCTTGGTTCTAGGAGAAATAGGGTTAAATTCTTACAAATACTGATTTTTTTTCTTAAAATAGAGAATTCATTGCATTGCACAGACATATCTATTGTGGCAGGCAACATTATTCCTACATTTTTCACCAAAACATGAGTGACATAGTCAAAGTCAGAAATTTGGAGGTTTTAGACTCTGTGGGTTACCATGTTATAACCCATACAGTCATCCCTAGATTATTCTGCTGAGGGTGAGCTGGCTTTGAGTTATCAAGGGATCCTCATGGAGACGCTTAGAGTTGGCCCATGCTTTCATCATAAGGGGACCATTTATACTAGTCTTATAGTCTTATACAATGGTACGCTTGCTGGTGACCTCAGAAGTCATTGATTTCATCATGTCTTTCAGACTGCCCAGTTTATAGATATACAAGATAAAATTCAAGGTTTTTAGTAAAGCAACTCAAGTTCTCACAGTTAAGCATATCCTTATTCAGAAGACTCTGGCTCTCAAACCTCTGTTTCTTTATTACGTGCTTTTTGTTTTAGATTCAAGACGACCCTTTGAAAATAAGTGATTACTCGCTCACAGTATTGCTTATTGAAAGAGAAAAACATGTTTCAAAATGCTTGATAAACACAAGAAAGGTACTTCTCCCCTTCCTTTTCTTCCTCTCATCTCCTCATCCTGGCCCCTCTCCTCTTCACTTTTGCCTTCTCATCCTTCTTTTCCTCCTCCTTCTTCTCTTCCTTCTTCTATTCTTCAATGAATGTTTATTTACCCCTACACACACATTTTGACCTTTTATGTATCATATTTTTAGTTAAGGACACATAGATTTTTTGAAGTGTCTTTTAAAAATTTAGTAGAGACAATATAAAAACCTTACTAAATTACTGTACTTTACTTATTTAATTGTTGTTACCTTCCAAACAAATAAAAAAGTATTTATCCATGTTTGTGTGTGCTCTATTATCAATAAGTTCGCTTTATTGATTATTTTATTTATTTATTTATTTATTTATTGGCACTGGGAATCGAGCTTACTACCTTGCACCTGCCAGGCAGGCACCTACACCACTGAGCTAAATTCTCAGCTCCTTATTTTAGTTCTTATCAATACATTTTATTAGAAAGTGATATATGAAGAAAATAACAGTGACAAAACATTTCTTCTTAAAAATTATACATGTACTTTAAAGATTAAAAGCAAGGTTACTTCAGCGTAAAAAGAAGTATAAAGGAGCTACAACTCCTTCCAAATAACACCCCCACCTCCACACACAAAATATACTTGCTTTTTAAATATCTTTCATATTTAATGTATATGTCTCTATATTATTACCACCACCCTTCTCTAAAACTCTTGCCACCTTCCTTTATCTATGTGTGTGTGTGTGAGCATGTGTGTGTGTGTGTGTGTATAATATGTATATATTCATTTCTTTATTCCCTTTTTGTTGTTCTTTAAAATTCAGGGTTATACCCAGGGTTCTCCTACTTGTTAGGTTTTTTTTTCATATGGGTGCACACTAAGTTGCCTAGGCTGGCCTAGAACTTGGAATCCGTCTGCCTCAGTTTCCCAGAGTTGGAAGATTACTGGCGTGTAGCACTGTTAATTTCTTAATGAAATCATGCCATTTATTAAAATGTTGTGGATTTCTTTTAGGCAATTATCCGGTATTCATGAACTCTTCAAGAGAATAATGAAACATTTTACAGCAAAAAGTTCTTAAACTGTGTCTATTTGGAAAAAAGTTGATCAAGTTTTTCTGTTATCAAGTTACTCATGATAGCTTTGAGCAGGGTTTACCTGATCTGCATATTTGTCTTCATTTTAATATCAGACTTTATTTTAATGCATATCTTATTTTTATGTATTACCATGCAATAAAATTTAAGTAAGATTTCTTTTTCCCCTCTGGTCAGTTAGGGTAAGTCTAACTCTGCTCCTAATGCTATTTTGACCTTTCTTGACATGAGTCGAGAAAATCTAAATTTAACAACAGTTCTGCAATATGACAGCTAGTATATTCCAGACGTGTGCAGCTTAGGAAAAAAGACAGTTTCACAGCCTTACTGCAATTACATTTATAAACTCCTATTTGAGTCTTTTCCTGGCTTCCAAACGTAACAGATAGCCCTTTATTTCTTGTGCTTGCCCACCTCCGGCTTTTGCAATGCCTGTTTATGCTGTGACTATTCTTCCTGAAGACTCATGGCCTCAGAGGTGGAAATCTGAATATTTGAACTATGCAATAGTCCACTTTAACCTATAAGAATGGCAGAAGGCTGTTGTTGATGTTTTACATGGGTGTTTGGCTGCCAGTCTTTCCAAGTATCATTTGACTATTATGTTTGCACATGCATTTGGTCTGTTTAAAGTTGTGGTAAAAGCTACATAACATAATATTTATTATTTTAACCATTTTAGTAGCATAGTTGAATGGTATTAAGAGCAGTGATATTGTTATATAATCATTACAACTCTCCTTTTCTAAAACTTTTACATTTTCCCTAATTGAAACCCCGTACCCTTCAACATAACTCTTCAATACTTTTTTACCTGCAGCCCCTGAAAACTATTGAGCATGTGTGTGTGAGTGTGTGTGTGTGTGTGTGTGTGTGTGTGTATAATTGAACTCACAACCTAAGCACTGTGCCTCTGAGTATATTCCTGGTCCTATTTCATTTTCTGTCTTTACAAATTAGACTGCTCTAAATATGTCATATAATTGGAACCATACAATATTTGCCTCTTGAGTCTGGTTTATTTCATTTAGAATAACTTCAAATTCCATTTGTGTTCTAGAATGTGTCAAAATTTTATTCCTTTTCAAAACTGTTAATATTCCTTTGACAGTACAGGCCATATTTTGTCTATCTATCCTAATTATCTTTTGGTTATATTTTAATCATTTACATCTTTTCCCTATTGTGAATGACGATACCATGAATGTTGATATACTGCTATCTGTTTGTATCTGAGTTTTCTATGCTGTGCATACATATCCAGAAGTAGAATTGCTGGATCAAATGGCAATTCTATGTTTAAGTTTTTTTTGGAGTTCTCATGCTATTCAGGTGTCTTATTTGTAACAAACATTCCTTCATCTAAGATACCTAAGAGTTTATCTTTAAAACTACACAATCATCAACTAACCAATAACTGCAATGGTGATATCTAAAATAAATCTTTTCAATCATGACTTTAGATGGCTGACAAAGAATCTACTCTCAAGTTAGCCTGATAATAATTGTCAGCTGCATAAACAGCAGCAATGTTCTACTTAAATACTAATTGAGTGGCAATTAATCATTTCCTCTTTCCCTGACAGAGAAAGAAAGGGTGAGTTAGGTGACTTTCTATAGACATTAAAACAGAAGAGACTGGGATAAATACCATGACAGCAATTATAAATACTGATGGTTAAAAGAATTGAATTTTGTGGTTGAATTTTTGGATTTGACTCCTGACTCCATTATTCACCAATGCTATGACCTTGGGCAAATTATTTACATTTTCTCTGTCTCAGTCTCCTCATTTATAAAATGAGAATAATGATAAAATCTTCCCCATTAATATAAGAATTAAAGTAAATAGAAATAGCATGAGAGTAAAGCAATCTAAAAGGAACTATTTAAATAATAGTTAATTAAACATATTTAGAATAAGAAAATAACAATATTTGTTCTCACGTTTATGACCAAAAGATTAAGTGGTAGGGTCAGGCATATAACCCAGTGACACAGTGCTTCCCTGACAAATGCAAGGTCATGAGTTCAGTTCTTGGTACTCACAAAAAAATTAAGTGGTTTCCTTTATCATGATAGAAAGTAATGAAATATGAATATATATGGAGCATGTTGAAATTGAGATGTGTACATGAGATACATAACATGAAATTTGGAAAACACGTTTCCAGTTAAAAACTGGAATATGCAAGAATGAAATTCAGAGATAGGATATCAGACCTGTAGTCAAAAGTTGGAGGTTTTTCAGCACATAGATTGTGTATGATAGCCTATAGTGAGGAAGTAAACCAGAATAGAAGATATTCTCACAAGAAATCTCTCAAAATCATGAAACACCATTTAATCCCACATAATTTTAATCAATTGAAAATGCACTTCTATTTTTAAAGTTCAAAACCTTCAGTGATTATTTTTATCCAGGGATTTTCTATTCCCTAGACAGTGACTATCGACAAGTAATACATACAAGATTACCAGTGAAACATCTGGTATTATACATGAGACTATGCTAAATAAATCAACTAATATAAAGCAAACAAGATAGCTCCAAAACTAAGTCAGTGTTGTAGAAAAAACCCTTAAAATTTTTAGCTACTAAAATTTTTGCCCCCTTATTAATTAAAAAAAAAAAAAAAAGATTAGTAGGCCATAAGCAAGAACTCTTCGGCAGATTTCCAGAAGGAGTATTCTAAAAACAGTTTATTATGGACTGAATGAGAACATGATACGTTTACAGAAGAAAATTGGGATATCTTTTCTCACATTATATACCCAGAGTTCCCAGAATCATCTTTTAATACCAAGGTGAAAAACAACACTGAGGTTAGTTGTTTGCCTCCAAACTTGCCAGGGCAGAACACATAAGATGACTTGAAAATCAATTTCTGCCTAAGAGTTAACACCATTTTGTGAAAAGAAGAGTGTGAGAAAAGTGAACATTTATAGAATAACAAAAGCTCCTCTTGCAGAAAAGCTTTATGTCATCAAACAGCAAAGACTGGCTGAAGCATTCGCTGACATATGGTAAGGGACCTACAGACGTTCTGGCGTGACTGAAAGATGGGAAACTTAGGGAACTGAAATTGTTTCCAAATTTGATAAGACTGTACAAGGAAAACAATGTTAACCTGTAGTTTGTAGTTTATCTAACTTAATTTAATTTACAACAACAGAATGCTGAACATTCAGCACAAATATTACACTTGAAAATTCAAATGTCAATATGTAATTCTACAAATTTTATATCCCCAATGTTAATCTGATAACATTAATAAGAATATATACAAAACGGTTAAAATAGTTTCAGAAGTTACTTAGATAAAGGATCAATTACCCAGCTTCTCCCCTCATAATGCTCTCTCAATGTTGATTCCTTCATCCCTCTGAACTTATTTCCCATCCACATCATAAAAAATTTACAAGGATAAATGAAAGAATGAACAAAAAACAAACAGCACAATCCCTAACTGTGGTAGCCACATAAGGGCTTCAAAGATATTCTTGCCTTGATTCAAGAACCTTGTAATTATATTATTTCATTTGATAAAAGCAATTTTGAAATCTGATTAAATAAAGCTCTTTAGATGAAGATAGTATTCAGATTATCTGGTTCGATGCAACACGATGATGAAGAATAAAAATAAAGAATGTGAAGGAAAATAAGTGAGGAAAGGGGATGTGAGGAGTAAAATTAAAGGTTGGAGCAATGCAGGGCCATTAACAGAAGAACTCAGGCAGCCTCAGGGTAAAGGTGAGGATTCTGTTCTTGAATCTCTAGAAGGAAAATAGCTGTGCTGACCCATTTTAGACTTCTGGGTAGGCCAGTTTTACAGTACTATCACTAATTGTCTGATATAATTAGCTTACAAAGGAAAAAGCATGGTTTAGTCTCATGGTGTGGGTGGTTCCTGTCTAAGGAGAATTTGGGGGCTGGTATTGCTCTGGTCCTTTATCAAGGCTGCACATTATTGTGAGAACAGCAAAGAGCAAAACTGCTTATCTCACAGCTAGGAAGCAGAAGAGAAAGAATTTGTGTCCCACAGTCTCCATCAAGATGATGCCTCCTCCTGCTAGGGTCCATTGTTCCCAGGAGTTTCAACCTGGGGACATCCAACATCTTATGACATTGATCTCCAGAAATCTATTAATTTCATATGGCTTTAAACTACTTAGTTTGTTGCACTTTCTTAAAGTAGCAAAAGGAAACTATGCACTAATACATAAATAAATGCTTGCTGAAATAATAAAAAATAGTGCCATGTGAAAGGGAGTATCCATATTTTAAAGGAGTTATTTGTATTACAAATATATTTATGCATTACAAAAGGTAAACATTAGAAAACTATGGAAACATATACAGTAGAATGTGAAACTATAACTTACATTTAACATTTTCCATTTGCTATTTCAGAAATAAAGCCCTGATAACAGATTCCTGTGTTCCCTTTTAGAAAAATTTCTCTGTAAAAATATGTAGAAGCATTTTTTTACTCTAGATTTTTTTGTACAGATTTGCGTATACTGCAAGGTCTGTTTGAAAAACCTGTTACTAGTTTACACATCTGGAACATCTTTTTGATGAGATGACCCTTTGTTGCTCTGGGATAACATTTTAAAGATTGTTTGTGGATGCTACTTACAATGGAGTTAGTTTTGACATTATCACAGCAGCTCCACTTTTGTTATGGATTGTATTTACAAAGAGATTTTTTCTTCATTACTTTTAACCATCCAATGTACTTCTGTGTCTCTTAAAGACACCCTATCATGCAGCCATGCTTTGTTTAATCATCATGGCAATCTTTGTTTTGAATTATATACTTAAGTCTATTTATAATTAATGAAATTACTGACATGGTTTTGTTCATATCCACTCTCTTACTATTTGATTTTTGTTTGTCTTATATGATTTTGGGTTTACATTCTGTGGATTGAACACATTTTTGTTATTTCATTTTACTTTGTCTATTTGTTTTTTCCACTAAGATTTTTGCCCTTTTTTACAAGTTTCAAAATGAATAGCACACCCTGATATCAATTTAATATATACATGAATAACATACATTGACATAATACCAGCTTTCTCTCTAGTTTCCTGTGCAAATGTTGTTATACATTCATTGTTTCATCTCTCTCTCTATATATATATATATACACACCCAAAACACTATATATGTAAATATTTTCTCTCTATATATGCAAATATATATATAATTATATGTAATGGTCTTCTGTCTACATATATATAGAAACACTATATATATAATTGTTAGGGCCGGGAGTTTGGCTCAGTGACTTAAGCACCCGTCAGGCAAGGTGCAAGCTTGTGAGTTCAATCCCTGGTACCACAAAAAAGAAAAAAAAAAGTATATATAATTGTTTTCCGTTTAGTTTTTAAAGATGTTATTTCATTTTAATGAGTAATATAAGGCAAGGGTCATCACTTTTATCTATGTGAAGTTTTATTTCTTTTTACTTATTTTAAAAGTGCTATTTGTATTTAGATCTCAGAACTTTGATATGCATGACCAGTTTAGCATTATCTCATTGGAACTTGTTGTGATGGTTCACTCTGTATGTTGATATATATTCCTCAAATTAAAAAAGATGTATAGCCATTATACAGATGACTCTTATATGACTTACGTTAATTCCTCTTAACTTTTTTAAACTTGATGATGGTTAAAAAAAAAATAGTGATGTTAGAAAGCTATATGCACTCAGTATCAACCATCTTTGATATTTGAATTTTAACCTTCTCTCAGGCTAGCAATGTCCAAAATAATACCGATATGGTTACTATTGATTGGATTAAGAGGTATTCAAAAAATTAAAGTCTACCTTTGGATGTGTGGGGACCTTGGGTGAAACAAAGTGTAAAAAAAAGGAAGAAACCTATTAATGTATACAAGCTACGTTCTTCTTCAGTGGGTGTTTTCTTGCTTCTGTGATGACCCACAGTCATCAGACTACATCTTCTTCAGCTTTGAATGTAGCTACCATGCCTTTGGCCTCTGGTTTGGTCTCTCCAGAGAACCCTCACAAACACAAATACCCTCTCCCTACCCTGAAATATCACAAACCCTAGTCAGCCACTTCATCCAGCTTACCTCTGCAGTATGTTGTGTTGCTAAGCTATGATGTTCAATATATTATGTGGATTAAACACATTTTCAATTGGGATACTTTCAGTTTGTAATGGGTTTACCATATTTAACACTACTGTAAGTCAAAGAAGAGCTATATATATACATACTTTTTTTCCCAAGCACTTAATCTTTCCATATTTGGATCCCAACAAATCATGTATTAGACTGCTTGTTTCACAGGTCTCTGAGGTACATCAGTTCATCCATTTCAATGATTCCTATATTCATTTTACTTTAAATTCTTCTACAAGACCTACTTTACTGTCGAGTCCATCTAGGGCCTTTTCTTTATCATTTTGCATACTGCAGTTTCCAGTTCTAGAACTTTCATTTAGCTCTCTTTTTATAGCTATCATTATGTCATGAGATGTACTTTCTATTAATTCATATTTGGATTTTGCTCTAAATTCTCATTTATAATAGAGAGCTGAAATATTGAAGTAGCTAATTCAGAGATAATTGTCATTTTTTTTTGTTTGTAATGATGCTTTTATCTTGTTTGGTTATAGGTCAAATTTTCTCTTCAAATGTTTACAAATATTTATCGTATATTGTACATCACAGTTTTTATTGTTGAATATTTAATTTTGTGATTATTTATACACTGAGTTTGATTCTGGGGATAATATATCTCTTTGTATATCTCCTTGATCTGTCTAGTTCTGTTTATCAGCTTTTTGTGTGTAGTTTTGGAGTAATTTTTATTCTAGAAGTATGTCAATCTTAGTAGAAGGGTTTTCTGTATCATGTATCTTTCCTAGAGTTTTGATTAAGCAATTGGTGTATTTAACAAAGCAGCATGATTTGTTAAACTTAACATGACTGTTAGCACTATAAAACTTTAGATAAAAGATTGTCAGTATTTTTTCCATTAAAGACTTACAGAATCTCATGTTGGTAGGCCCAGTTAAATAATTTGCAAAGCCAAAAAAGAAACCCTTTGAAAAGACTTGGAGAATTTTTTTTTATTACCCTGTATCACCATTTCCAAACACCTCACTATTGTCAACATTTATCTCCGCCTCCTCAGCACAGTGAGGCCACCGTGGTTTATTGGGTTACTTTGCTCTATCCTGTTCAGTGAGTAACAGAGTTCTTTCATACAGAATTCTGATACAATGATGAGATCCGTTTCCTTTATTTTTCATAGCTTTTTGCTGTCTGCTATTTAAATTCTAAGCCCTACCCTTTACCTGTTTTATCTGGTCTTACAATGGTTTAAAATGAGAAATATATTAAGTAGCAGTTTTGTTAGGATGATTAGATTAATACATTGTGATAAAAATAATAATTCTTAG
>RJWM01051093.1:0-10539 GCA_004363535.1 Dasyprocta punctata
GCCTTGCACTCACATTGTAACCCAAGCTGGCTGGAACTCACAATGCTCCTCCTACCTCAGCCTCCTGCGTGCTGGGATTAAAGGCATACACCACCAGGCCCAGCTCAAAACTTTCTTTTCAGTGAACAAAAAGCAACTAGTGTGATAAATAAAACAAATTAGCATAGATCTTAAAATATTTGTGGAACAGAATAATTTGGGGGATTATTTGAATTTCTCCCTACTTCCTGTTTATCTATTTCTTGAGTTTCTATGTTAGAGAATGTAATATTTAAACTTGTGCGTCTGACTTAAATCATTTAACATTCTGTTCTCAGTTTGCATTCATTTACCTACAAATGCCTCAAGTCTATCATTCCTTACATGCTGCACCCTTCTCTACCCATGTTCTGTTGACAAGGTCCAAGCATAAAAGAGGATAGACCCGTGTTCTGTTGACAAGGTCCAAACACGGAGGACGTCTTCTAAGAAAAGGCCGCAGCATAAAAATTGGCTTTGTGGGAATGGGTTAATGCTTCTTGGAAACTATTGTGTTAACCTGTGCTCTGACACAGTTCAGAGAATTTCTTCCTTTCTTTCTTTCCCATGCACAAAATTAGTAAAAAAGTACAGAAACTCCCTAAGAACAAAGGGATAGTTTATAAAATGTTTTTCTACAATTAATGGTGTAATTGTCTGACATTGAGTTGGACTGAGACCAAGGTCGTATCAGAAGTTTGGGAGCCTTTAATGATAATAATGACCAGCTGTCTGGGGCTGTCTGGGAACCTCCATACAGAGAGGCCAATATGCTACTATGTTTTGAGGGAGGCAGGGTAGACAGCACATCGTTGCAGCTGCAAGAACATCACAGGGGGTTAGGGGGGCTAAATCAGGGCTGAATATGGTCTCATGCTTTGCAGGTTTTTAGCTAGGCCACCACAAAGGAGCATTTATTAGTAGCAAAAACACACTTCAAGGTCTTTAACTAAATTTAAACGTTCTGCCTATGCTGACGAACCATGTAACCATAGAGACAACTGTTGATTTCATTCTTTTTATCTAAACTTTCAACCCTGGTCAAAAAGAAAGTATATAATACTCTGTTAGAGCTTGCAATAAACGAAGCAGATTCGAGCAGTCTCTGAGCTGTCTGTGTGTCTGTTCTCCACCCGCCGACGCTCAGCCCACCTTCGGGGACTCTGTGGACCTAGCCTGGCTGGACCGCGGCACTTACAGCTGAGTAAAACTTCATTGTGTGTGAACACTAGATTTTCTTTTTACTTCTCCATAGCCCAGACTGGCCTCAAAGGTGCAGTCCTCCTGCCTCAGCCTCCTGAATGATACACATGGGAGCCTTCATATTTATTTGTGGAAGTAGAAAAAAATGATTTGCCTGAAAGTGCTGGCATTTAGAATCTCAGCATGATGTCTCTTGGGAAGGAGGAAGACTGGGGAGCCGCCAGAACTCATTTGAGTGTGTGGGGTCCCCTTGGAGGAGGGGTGCGTCTGATGGGATGGGACAGGTTTGGGATGAGGATGAAAGGCTTCTTCACGTGTCCAGGGAAGGCCACAGTACCTCGAGGGCAGGCAGAGGCAGAGAACGGCTGATCACTGTGGGGCAGTTTGCCAGTGTGTCCCGACAGGGCAGAGGGGCTGTCTGCTCTGCTCAGCTGAAACAAAAAATCTATCCCCAGCCTGTATGCTGGGCAGATGTGAGGTGGAATTTACTCGGTTATTCCAACCAGTGGTGTTCCCATAGGCACAACCAACCTTTCCTTCTCTCTCCCTCTCTCTCTCTCTTTCCCTTCTTTCTTTTCACCCACTCTTCCTTTCTCCCTCCCTCCCTCTTTTCTTTCTTCCGTTTTTTCCTTCCTGTGCTGGAGATTGAATCCAGGTCCTATTTAACTTAACTTAATTTATTTAATTTTTGAGATAGGGTCTTCCTGAATCACCAAGGTACCCATGCTGGGCTGAAATTTGTGATCCTCCTGCCCCAGCCTCCCAGAATGCTGAAATTGCAGCCTTGAGCTATGGCTCTATAGTCTCAGTCTTGATGGTTTCATTACATATCCAGTTTCCTGAATTAAACTCTGTCATCTTTGTGGTTACTGTTTCTTTTTCTTCTGTTCCAGTTGGCCACCAAATCTTGTTCATCCAGTGTCAGAAATTTCCTCTCCTTCTGAGTTCAGATCTTTCTGATTTCTTTCAGGGATAATTCATCTGTTGTCCTTTCCTTCTTCCAGTTCATTGTTTTACTTCTAATTACTTTTCCAGAAAGAAGTGTTCTTTAAAATGTCTTGATGTATTACATAGAGGATAAAATGCAAATCTCTCAGTTTTGGGAGGTCAAAGGCCTTCTCATCTGGGTTCACCCTATCTTTTATACTTGCTATACCAATTGCCGTATCTATGCATATTCACATGTATGCCTGTTGGGGAGCTCCTGCCATACAGTTCTTTGGTAACTATGCTCCCCAAACCTCTGCAGGGCAAGCCTTTCCTCCTCTACTTCCTCCTTCTCCTCACTTCACAGAAATAATTTTCTTGTCCATCAAGTTAGGAACTAAATTAAACCACTCTAACTGCCATGCAGGTGAGATTTTCAGTGACCTAAGTTCTGAACAGAAGTGTGTGGCTCTCTTGATGGCAGCACTTGCTATACTGAGCTATAATTCATCCTTTTCCTTACAGCTCAAGGTGGAACCATACTTTTTCTTTGCAGCTTATATTGCTCATGTGTGACATCTTGCTTGATATGTAGTAGATGCTCAATAAGGTTTGTGTGTGTGTGAGATTGGCTATCTGCTAAGATATGCTTAATGCTTTTATTCTGTTCTTTGTATTACAATAGCACGTGCTTAAATGCTGTTCATAAGTTATTTAAAACAGAATAGTGTTCATTGACTCAGTTGGAAAGAATTTATTTAGAAGGCTTACATTATGCAATTCCAAACTAGCACATTTGGTACAACTTCAGAATCACCAATATTAACATATGAGAATATTGCTATTGCAGGAAGCATTGAACCTTCTGATGTAGCCAAGGTCGAGAGCTTGGGCTTCTAAATTAGATAAACATAGACGGAAATTCCATTTCCATGCATTATAAGTTGTAGAATCTTTAGCAAATTATTAAATAATTAGCCTCCCAAGAGCACAGTTTCTTTACCTGTTTTTTTTTAAAGGGACACATGCCAATTATGAGGTTGAAAGCATTAAATGAAATCATGACTGTAAAATGCCCAGAATTACTGTGCCTCACAGATAGTAAGCACTCAGTAACAGTAGGTGTTGTTTTCCCTTATTAGGGGGTGACACAGATATGAGATACATACATATATATATATATATTTATATATATATAAACAGCAGAGGGAAGGCAGAGAGGGAAGTTTTTGCATAACCTTTAATCCATTGAAATAATAAATAACAATAAATAATCCTTGAAATAATTGCTGCTTTTAAACCCTACTTTCCTAAAGAGATTAGATTTCACTTGGCCTCTTCACAGTAGTAGTTACAGTCCTCTCAGAACTTCAAGATGTGTGAACAATCCTAGAAGTAACCTTATCTGATTTTTTCAATCAGATTTTTTTTTTTTTTTTTTTTTTTTTTTTTTTTTTTTTTTTTTTTTTTTTTTTTTGCGGCACCGGGGATTGAACTCACAGCCTTGCGCCTGCCAGGGCAGGTGCTTAAGCCACTGAGCCAAACTCCCGGCCCTGGTTTTTTGAGGCAGGGTTGCACTATGTAGCTCAGGCCAGCCTTGTGCTCGCTGTTGTAGCCCAAGCCGGCCTCGAACTCACAACGCTCCGCCTACCTCAGCCTCCCGAGTGCTGGGATTAAAGGCGTGCGCCACCACGCCCGGCTTCTTCAATCAGATTTTATTGGTACATTTTAGACATACATAATGATCACATTCATCATAATTTGTACCTGTACATGGTGCAACTTGATCACCCCCCACCCCGCCATTTCCCTACCTGGTGATTTTTGAAAGAATACTGCTTTCACCAGGGAGGTCAGACATTCACTCACACATTCATTCAGAGATTGAAACATTCCACCCTCCACCCAGAAAACAGAAACTGACGAGGAGGTGTTCAAGCTGTTCTCCTGTCTTTGACTTAGGATAGTCAACCAGGAAAACAGAAAAACCCAGGATGGCCTTATCGTTATTGGGAAGTCCAGATGGTTTCATTTTGTTCCCCTTTAGAGCTGGTCATGGAGAGGGGTGTGTCCTAGTTCATGTCCTGGAGGCTTTGGAGGGGACCTCAGAAGTCACTCAGAGGGGTGCACCTCCCATCTAAGTGCTGCTGGGACTCAGAGCAGGGAAGACCAGTCTCCATGACCCACAGCAAGGGCCATGCAGGGCTGTAGCTGTCTTTTCTCATTTCCCGGCCAATGCACCAGAAATTGTGAAGGGAAAAACTGAGTCAGCAGTAGCCAGGAGCTCAGAAAAAAGGAAATTTTATTGACCCTATGTGGCACTAATCTCCAAAGTCTGAGGCAGTGATTACAGACAGCTTGTCTTATTTATAGGGTGGTAAGCAGAAGTTACCAGGAGATAAGCTTTTGCTGAAGGTTATGGTATAATGGGTATCTTGCAATGAGAATAGTTGTATGTAACAAAGTTGTTTTTAGCACATTCACCAAGTTTCAGTTTGATGACAAATCATATGATTTAAGTGAGTTCAGTGGCAGAGAACAGAGACAGCAGCTTTACTGAACAAAGTGACTGCAGCTAGGTCAGGATTTGTTTCAGCCTCAGGCTGGCAATGATCTTCCTGCCTCAGCCTCCCATGTGCACTTTACCATTTCTTACACATGTAGATTCTTTCACAAAAATACATCACCAGTATTGCAAGAATTAGCGTTTTTCATGATTCTCCATTCACCCTAGAGTGCCTGGATTGTGCTCAATTCTATGTTTGTACTCTACAATGCTGTCCTGGTTGAGACTTTCCACAATGAACGTGAAAGTGTATTTTTTGAAGCAGAAGTTTGACTGCAGTAGTAATGCTTTTCTTCCCTTTCTAGAGTCATATAGTGACAATGCAGCAGATCACATTGCCCTTCTTATACTCACAAAAAGGACAAAGTAATCTAAACATGCTAAAGCATAAGTGAATTATTATATTTTCAGAGTTATGAGGAAGACTTGAACAGATATGGATTTTGGGGAGTCTGAATTATGACATTAGGATGTTAAGATGTTGGAAAAGTGAATGTGCCCAGGAGAAAATGCTTGAAAATCTTAAGGTTTGATCTCATGCCAAGTGGTGATACGCAGCATCACACTTTCTTATGGTGCTGGGAAGCAGCCATGTTCACTGGGCCATAGGTTCCCACGTATAAGAACTGATACTCTACGAATTCAATCAATTATATGAGATAGGCAACAATTCAGTATAAAATACACCTCAGGTTAGATGATTTTACCCAGCCCAATACCCATGTGACTGACCTGTGCATATTGAAGGTAGGCTACACAGTCTTCATGTTTGATAGGCTGGTGTATTAAATGCAAACTTCCAGATAAGAACTATAATGCTTACCAAACTCAGAACTGCCTTCATTCCTCAGTGCATCCAACAGAGGGAGAAGTTACACTACAACGAATAGCAATCAAGGACCTAAAGCAAATACCAATTCTGTCAGAAATTCTATGGTCGATGTGCTTTTTAATGAAACACACACTCAGATAAGATATATAAACAGATTTATCATAATTCACTACCTCCTGTGTGACAGAAGGTATGTTCCAGATGATCTCTGGCAAGAGGGCACTCAAATCAACCTGATGTGTCTTTTGTACACAGCAAAGGACAAATTATAAGCTCCACATAAGCTTTAAAATTTATACATATTAGATACAATCTACATGATGGGAAAATATCTTAATTGGGTTGCACACACTAATGACCCTTGACATCAAAGAAAAAACATTCAGCCAAGTTTACAAATTGAGTAAATGTATTTTTCCAGAGAATACGTGGAGCTGTATTCTCAGTAAATGGAAAAAAAAAAATGTTAATCTCAAAGGTATTTAAACAGTACAAAAAAAAAAAAAACCTTTCTAGAAAATATGTACAAAGATAGGAAAATATATATAACGGTTATATAAAAACTATCATTTGCTTCAACAAAAGAAGGATGTAGTAGATATATGAAAGGTAAAAATCTGTCAGCAGGATTCGTTTACAGCCAGCAAGAAAATGAAAAAAGAAAAATTAGTAAAACTTCATTTTCAATGTCTCAAACACATTTCAGTAAAAATATAAAATTTAAGCCACCTGACATTAAAATGCTGTCAGTTCACCCACGGATGCACAACAGTTCCAAACGACAGGACAAAACCTCACTGTAATTCACCCCCATGAAGTTGGGGTTCGGTTTGCAGCCTCAGTTGTTTGCAAAGTTTTCCTCACAACCTTACTAATGACTGTTCACAGAAACCACAAATGTTCTCCACAACTGAGTTTTTTGGCAGGAGGTTTCCAAGTGGCCAATCCACGGGCACCGTTCAGTTCGCTTTGCTGCTGGTTGGCTGCTGCCCTGTAACCCATCTTTAGCAGATGCAGCAGCAGTCCTGCATGTACCACGTGTAGCTATCTCAAGTGTTGTCTGTTTTATTTTGCTTAAAGCCCTAAGACCCCTAAGTTGCTGCCAAAATGTCCTACACCTTCTAAGGCTTTACTAATACAACAGTTTACTAAACTAAATTACATCACTGTGGGAAACATGGCATATCTAGGGTTTAAGCTATAAAACAGGCATTTGTTTATTTTTCTGACCAGATCTGAAATTCACAGTTTTCACAATTTGCAAGTGCTCTGAATGTAACCCCTAGGAATTTCGGGGGTCCACTGTACCTGGTTTGATTTGAAAACACTAAACTCCTTTACCATTTCTTCAATGAAACTTATGGAATTGTGTCATCCTAATGCACTTAGTTATTTTGCTGTTGTTTAAAAACAAATTGGAATTGGGTATCTAAGTCCAGGCACCACCTCATCTCCTGTCTCAGGTTCCTTAGTAGTTGGATGACAGACAGGGACCACAGTGCTCAGCTTAATGCCTGTTTAGAAAAATACTAATTAGATACACATAGACCAGAGATTTACTTTAACAATGGGCCACAAAAGCCGGGCGTGGTGGCGCACGCCTTTAATCCCAGCACTCGGGAGGCTGAGGTAGGCGGAGCGTTGTGAGTTCGAGGCCGGCTTGGGCTACAACGCAGCGCAAGCCGACCTGAGCTACATAGTGCGACCCTGCCTCAAAAAAACCAGGGCCGGGAGTTTGGCTCAGTGGCTTAAGCGCCTGCCCTGGCAGGCGCAAGGCTGTGAGTTCAATCCCCGGTGCCGCAAAAATAAAAGAAAAAAAAAAACAAAAAAAAAACAATGGGCCACAAGCCCGGCACAGTGGTGCACAACGGTAATCCCAGCATTTAGGAGGCTGAGGCAGGAGGACCACTGCTTAAGTTTGAGGCCAGGATGGGCTACATAGTGAGTTCAAGGCCAGCCTGCACTAAAGAACAAGACCCAAGATTTTCACAGGACTTCGTTCCATTGTGCATTCACATATGTATCAAATGAAGACCTTTGCACATTTCACCCAGGCAAGGTTTTTCTCCTTACTGGGTTATACCTGAGTAAAGCAAGATGACTAGAGGCATTTCCACATACTTTACACTAGAACAAGTCCTCTTCTATACAGTCTCATGAGTGCTACAAAGGTCTTCTGACAGTGAAGACTTCCCCCGCTCTATATTTAGCATTACTCTCAACTGTGAATTTTTCCATGTCTGAGAAATGAAGTGTGACAACTCTAGATTTTCTCACATGCACACATACAAAAGGTTCCTTTCCAAAGTCAGTTTTTATATGTATTAGGAGAAAAATGGACAATACAGAGGTTTTTCCACATTGCTTACACAAATAGGTTTAATTTCACTTTTGACTTTTTTATGGTTTATCAAGAGACTAGGACAGAAAGCTTTCCCACACTGTTTAACTCATATGGTTCCTCTGCACTGTGTACCTTTTTATGCCTTCGAAAACTCCTTTCCCAAAGGAAAGCTTTCCCACATTGCTTACATTCATATCGTTTCTCTCCACTGTGAACTTTTTTATGTTGTTGAAAACTACTTTCCCAAAGAAAGGTTTTCCCACATTGCTTACATTCATATGGTTTCTCTCCACTGTGAACTTTTGTATGTCTTTGAAAATTATTTTTCCAGCGGAAGGCTTTCCCACATTGCTTACACTTATATAATTTCTCCCCAGAGTGAAGTTTTGTATGTCTTTGAAGATTAGTTTCCCAAAGGAAGGCTTTCCCACACTGCTTACATACACATGGTTTTTCCCCAGTATGAACTTTCTTATGTTGTTGAAGGGCACTATAAGAAAGGAAAACCTTTTCACATTCTATACACATGTAAGGCTTTTCTCCAGTGTGAATCCTTTCATGTATTCGAAAGGCACCAGAACAAACAAAAGCTTTCCCACAGTGGTTACATACATAGGGTTTCTCTCCACGGTGAACCCTTTCATGGTATTTAAGGGAACTCTGATGCGAGAAGGCTTTCCCACACTGCTTGCATACATAGGGTTTCTCTCCAGTGTGAATTCTTTCATGTGTCTGAAGGCCACTTAAACAATTGAAAGCTTTCCCACAATGCTTACACATGTAGGGTTTCTCTCCAGTGTGAATTCTTTCATGGGTCTGAAGGCCACTTGAACAATTGAAAGCTTTCCCACAATGCTTACACATGTAGGGTTTCTCTCCAGTATGAATTCTTTCATGGGTCTGAAGGCCACTTGAACCATTGAAAGCTTTCCCACAATGCTTACACACGTAGGGTTTCTCTCCAGTGTGAATTCTTTCATGTGTCTGAAGGCCACTTGAACAACTGAAAGCTTTCCCACAATGCTTACACATGTAGAGTTTCTTTCCAGTGTGAATTCTTTCATGTGTTTGAAGGGAACTGGAACTTGTACAGATTTTCCCACAATGTTTACAAACATGGCATTTCTTTCCACTGTGAATTCTTTTATGTCTCTGAAGTAAACTGGAAGAAGTAAAGTCATTCCTACTTTGCCTACACTCATAAGGTTCCTCTCCAGTTTGAATCCTTTCAATCTTCTGAAAGTCTTGGGGATAACTGAAGGCTTTCCCACTGTCCTTATGATGATACGGGCTCTCTCCGTATTCCTGATTCTCATGAAGTTTGAATACAGTGTGACCTCTGAGGGTCACCTCGTGGGATAAAAAACTAATGTGGACCTCTCCCAAAAAACAGCTTTCAGATGGTGAAACTCTGGAGGGAGTTTTCTTCTTTACAACATGCTCTGGTGTCTGGTTGAAGTTTTCACCATATTGAGTGCCCTTGTTATATTCACAGAGTTTTTCTCCAACTTGACTTCTATAAAGAAAAAAAAGGACAGAACATTAATAACATTTTGGATATTTATGATTCACTAGAAGTGTTGGTTTTATGCTCTGTAACAAATTTTGAATATGTGTGGACTTATTGGTCTGCAGGATTACTCAAGCACTCATATTATCAAAACAGTGGTATTCATATGAATTTCTAAAAGTCAGTAAGCACAAGCTGGGTGTGGTGGGACAAGCCTTTAATCCCAGCACTCTGGAGGTTGAGGTAGGAGGAGCATTGTGAGTTCTAGGCTGGGTTGGGCTACAACAGGAGTGCAAGGCTGGCCTGAGCTACATAGGGCAACCCTGCCTTAAAAAACTAGGGCTGGGAGTTTGGCTCAGTGGCCTAAGCACCTGCCTGAGAGGCGCGAGGTTGTGAGTTTGATTCCCCAGGGCTACCAAAAAAAAAAAAAAAAAAAAAAAAGTCAGTATCCACATTAGGCATTTGGCAAACACATAATTTCAGAGTCACTTCTGCAGACATCAGAGTATTGCTGATTAAAAAAAGTTATCTTTCATTAACTGATTAATAAGATATTAAAGATAACTTTGTACTGTACTATAGCCAAAGCAACATAGAGAAATAGAAAGAGACAAGAACACAAAATGACTCCAGTAACACTCAATTCACCTAAAACTGGTTCAGGGGCATTGAGGAGAAGGAAATCATAAGCTACACAGCAGGTAGATCAAAAAGGGTAACAATGGAGGTTGAATAGTTCAATAGATGTTTGGTAAATTTAAAAAAGATAGAATTAACCACACAATGACCAAAAAGAAACAAATCATCAGCAAATCTAGGCAAGACACTAATAAACAGGTAGTGGCACTAAAGAAAAAAAATATAAAACATGAATGCCCAATGTAGAATGGCATGGGAATGTACAAGAAAGTTCCAAACAGAAACTCAGGAGATTAAAAAAAAAACATGATTGAAAGTATAGGTAGAGCCGGGCGTGGTGGCGCACGCCTTTAATCCCAGCACTCGGGAGGCTGAGGTAGGAGGAGCGTTGTGAGTTCGAGGCCGGCTTGGGCTACAACGTGAGCGCAAGGCCGGCCTGAGCTACACAGTACGACCCTGCCTCAAAAAACCAGGACCGGGAGTTTGGCTCAGCAGCTTAG
>RJWM01051094.1:0-10559 GCA_004363535.1 Dasyprocta punctata
TGATTTCTAATCAATAATTATTGTCATCATTGTTTTTCACATGGTACTTGTTTAAATTGACAAAGATTACCATTATTGCTCATCATTCCTTTTTTTGTACTTTAGGCCTTCTCCTGAGTTCATTTTCCTTAATCTTAAAACCCTTTTCTTGCAGAATTTGCTTAATTAGGTTTTCTGATAATAAATATTCTTCTAACTACTTTATGATCACACTTTGGCTCTTATCATTTAACAGGGACTGGGAGGTGAAATATTACCTATTTTGCAGATTACATTTAAAAGGGAGGGATTCTAGAACATAGAGAAAGACTTTCCTGGATTGTAAAGCTGGCCGAAGGATAGAGAAGGCTTACGTCTCAAAGGTAACAGAGAAAAAAATTAATAATTGCAAGTTCTTAAAAATACATGTTCTAAGAAAAGGGAGATCAGGGTTTCCTTGGTAGAAGATCCCACAAAGAAGAAACAGATAATGACACAAAACTTTCTTTCCAACAAACCAAGAGAAGCTAGTAATATCAATGAAACAAATTAGCATACATATTAAAATATTTTTTTAAAAATGTCCATAAAAATTGTGTGCCATAGGGATGAAGTATCATTAGCAGAATCACTGTACAGTTTTCTAAGATTTTTAGCAAAGCAATGCCCTCACTGGAAAATAGCTCTTCTTTTGAGAAATAATATCTGACTTAGTGCAGGTTTTGGTGCAGACTGAGTGCCTAATAGAAGGCTCTATAATGAATATGCATTCTCCTGGGTTCCTCCTCATGAATCTTATGTCAACTGACCACAAAGTTACAAATTCGGTCTTGCCCATTGGCACAGTGCTATCATGAGAGGACCAAGACTGGCTATGAGAGCCAGTTTTGTGTAATTTGATGTTTTTGTGATACTTAAGTTTAGTGGCACATGATTTATTAGTGTCAAATGGTCGTGGAATTTTAAACCACAGTGAATGAAGTTCTCGTTAATAATAAATCATTATGATCAGTGAATTGTGAAGAACAAATTTTAACTATAAGAATAAAGTACCTAATAGATTATCCAATTTTTCAAAATCTGGGACATTTAAAGAAGACAATTTCTGAGGCTCTGAGCCATTAAGAATCAATTTCCTTAGTTTTTGATGTTCACAACCAGTTCAATTTTACAAGAACTACTCAAGTTCCACGCATGGCTTTTCTTCAAAGATTTTGCCCTATTTGCATTACCATTAATAATAATTCTGAGAGTTGAAAGAACCCTTTTTATGAAGTGTGTACGCATTCATGCAGTGATAATTCTCAGTAATAGTCAACTGACCATGGCCTGAAACCTCCAAACTTGTGAGACAAAACAAACCTTTACTATGTCTAAAGTGAATATCTCAGATATTTATCAGAGTCATGAAAAGTTGGTTGACACAAGGCCCTTGGAATATATTGGCACCTTAATATTGGACTTTCCATGGTTCAGAACTACAGGAAACAAATTTATTTTCTATACTTCATATTTGAATGAAAAGTTATCTACTATGTGATCTGTTGTAGAAACATCAAACTAACTAAGATACCACCCCTCACTCTCTGTTTTCTCTTGTGCTTTTCTTGCTTTCTGTCACATGGTTTTAGTCACATCTATCTTGCTTTTCCTGGAGCATCCTAAATGCCTTCCCATGTGAAGGAATTTAAATGTGTTGTTACCCAAATGTGAAACTTACTAGAAACCCGGCATGTTTACCCTATGAACAAGCCTCACACTGCCACCCTAGATAAAATAGCCATATTTCTCTTCCATGCCACAATTTTTATTTCTCTCACTTTATTTTTCTTTATAGTTCTAAACAGCCAGAACATTATATTTATTTAGTTAGTTGTTTGATTTACTTTTGAGAATTTAGCACCAGGTATTTTGTCTCTTTTGTGTCTGAATTTATCTTTCAAAATGTGTGCTCAATTAGCAATATTTGAGTGAGTGACCAGCATAAAAGAAGTGAAACCTCCAGCTGTATCTGGAAACACAAATACAATTTAGATGGTAATGGAATGTATTACTCCTCCAAGGAAGTATGTATGTGCTCCACTTGCAAAATATGAATATGAACATTATGCAAATGGATTACAGATGGAGTAGTGGGGTCGGAGTGTTTATCAAAGAAGAGGATAGTGAAGAAAATGGCAGAACTTAAGTAAAAAGTATCATTCCAACTCTTCTTCATAATTTTTATAATGATTCAAACAAGGGCTTTGTTTTGCTCACGCAGATTTTCTCAGACTGCAGTGCCAGCACCAGTGCTGAGGCTCCATGAAGCCACACTGTTCCTTCCTAAAACACATTAGAGACCAGACATTAGCAAGGACCACTCCATTAAAAATCACTCTGTAAAATCCATCCAGAAACTCAGGTTCTCTCCAGACCAACATTGTTCAACATTTGGTAAATCAAAGTGAACTGCTGCTACTCTTGCTTCATGGAACCATGCAACATCAGCCACTCAAGAGGCCCTTTGCCAATGAGGATGGTGATGTTTATTTTACAACTGTATACTTATTTTCATGCAAACAGAAGGAATGTCTGGATTCTGCATATAATTGTATTAACTAGATTTTCTAGTTTTGGTATATGATGTTTTGAAGTCTAAGGCTGTGCAGATTGGGACGTGATTTCCCTTCCAGTACTAGCCGATTCCTGGAGATAGCAGCCCACACCCCCACTTGTCTCTTCTCTGAACATTATTCCCTGCTCTAGTCACGCCATCACTGAGCATCAGACAACTAGGGGCAGACCCTAAACCTTTTCCCCACTGAAATTATTCAAACTGGTAACTACTAAACCTGTTTAGTCTGTTTACCCTGCTTACCTATTCCCTCCCTCAAAAGCCATAATAGTGGGTCTTTGAAGTGTCTATTTTTCTCAGACCCTGTGCCAAACACAAAATTCTCTCCTGTGAACCTGCCTGGAAAGGTATGTCCTCCTCCTTTTTGAAACTGTGAGTAATAAATGATCATTTCAATGAAAATTGTCTCCTGGTCTGTTGATGTTATTATGCATGTATGAATAAAAATAAAACCGTGAGTTCATTTTAAGATAAATTTTTTTGTGCTTAAAAAAACTGAACTATCAGAATTTCACAATTATAATTTGATATATTTTTTTAAAGTGGAATCTTTTCTTCCAGTGTTGAATTGGCCATAGAAAGTGAACACAAATGATTACACGGGCATCCTCATAGTGCTTCCTGCTGACACAATTTGAAATCCTGACAATGCTCCTTTGAACTCGCCTCACCCAAAAGCTAGACTCTTTTATCCACGAATCTGCTCAGTGGTTGTGCCAGTGTCTCTCCCAGTGACTTTTGTGTCACCTTGTCCATCACTTAAATCCTTGCTTTTTCTGTCACTAGTAGATCCATCTCTGTTTAGCATCACTCCCCATTTTACCCCTCCCTGTTTCTCCAGTGCATCATCCTTCACCCTCAATCCAGCCCCAGGGTGTCCCCTACAGTTCCACTTATGATTGTTCTGGGGACTCAGAGGAAGGCCTGGTGTTTGAATCCCTTGAGGAAAAACTGCCCTTTCAATGTGTGACTTTCAGGAAAAAACAGATGCAGTATAGGTATGAATGACCCAAAATTATTTCAGAATTTATTCAAATTCACACACTTTGCAACTTCAGGCCTCAGTCTGCCCAAAAGTTCTCTGAGGAGACAGGAAAACTGAAAAGATATCACACACCCTAAATTGTTTTCTGTGTATGTAAATTGAGCAGAAGTTGGTGGTTACAGAGCTCAAGTTCATGTGTCACTTAAAACCAAATACAAATTATGATTAAACTCCTTCTCTGTCTCTTTATTTTTTTTTACCAAAAATGAAGACAAATACCTTTACCATGAGAATTTTGGATTTAAGCATTAGTTTGTGTGATATGCTAATATCAAAGGTTATTTGTACTAAAGATTTCCTCTTAATATAATGACAAAATGCCAAGATCCTTTGAAATAACCAAGTAACATGACGATTGCCTTTTGTGTGGGACTCTGGATTCTGATTCTCCTTAGGACACTCATCGCTTGTCAGCCATATGCTATAGCTTGGGTCTGTAGTGGCCCCCAAAGTCCACATGTTGAAGGCTCAGTCCCCAGCCTGTGCAACTATCTGAAGATGGTGGAACCTTTAAGAGAAGGGCCCAGTTGAAGGAAGTTACATCATCAGGGTTATTCCATTTCCCTTATCCCCTTCCTATCTCTTTTCTGATTCCAAGCCACCATATGGTAAACAACTTTGCTTTGCCACATACTTCCTGCCATGATGTTCTGCCCCATCACTGACCCTAAACAAGAGTGGACCCAAACAACCATAAACTGAAATACTTGAAACTGTGAGACAACAATAAAACCTTTCTCTTTTTTTTTTTTTTTTCGGCACCAGGGATTGAACTCACCACCTTGCACCTGTATAGACAGGCACTTAAGTCACTGAGCCAAACTCCCAGCCCTAGTTTTCTGAGGCAGGGTCGCACTGTGTAGCTCAGGCCGGCCTTGCGCTCGCGCTGTAACCCAAGCTGACCTGGAATTCACAACGCTCCTCCTACCTCAGCCTCCCGAGTGCTGGGATTAAAGGCGTGCGCCACCACGCCCGGCTAAGACCTTTCTCCTTATAAACTATTTATTTCAGATATTTTGCCACAGGGATCAAAAGCTGACTAATACAGAATATGAAAAACTATTATTTGAAATTCCCTAAAAAGATACATTCTTCAATTTCTACACCTTTGAAAAGTCTTTGGCGATCTATGTAGCAAGATGTCAAACACCTGGAAAGAAAGATGGTAACAAGTCACTTGGCATGGTGATAACCTCATCATTACCTGAATCATTTGCAATGGTAATCTCAGTCAAATAGCTGAAACCACACCATATAAAGGTCTCTACTATGGCCAGTAAGAAGTACATTTATGATTGCTTGTACTTACCAATTTGGATGGTTTTAACTGAGCTGATTCAAATGAAATTTAGCAGAATTGACCAGGGTTTTGCCTAAGCTAACAGATGGTTTATTTTCTTCACCTTTATCATGGAGACAATAATGGCATTTAATTTAAATATTTGCTAAACAGGTTAAAAGAATTCATAAAGAGAACTTTAAGCATAGCTTAGAGCTTAGTAAGTGCGAATTAATATTAGCTAGGCAAGGTCCAGGTGGCGCCACACTCCAGGGTGCGCTCTGCCTAGCCGCCTGGGTCCCAGAGGTCTCGGCCCCCACCCAGTAAGGTGGAGGCTCCAGTAGCACACTCCAGGAGTGCGCCCTTACTAGCTGCACAGGAAATCCAGCTCGACACAGTCCCATGTCTCAACACAGCCCATGAAGGGAATGCCCTGCCAGCCTCGCAGGACACAGAGGTACTGAACCCATCCAGCCCAGAGCCCCAGAGCTGTTCATCAGGGACTGGCCAGGGTAGCTGCAGGGTCTTAGAGAACTTGAGCTCTGCCCATCAGAGCACAAGGCATGAGCTCCGTTGTTCAGGGGTGTGGCCAGCACAGCAGGTCTTAGAGGTTGCAAACCCTCCCAACCAGGAGGAAGGCCCTGGCACTATATACCTGGGACTCACCCAGGTTTGCCCGGCATGGTGCTCCAGAGGCTCTGAACTCCCTGTAACCATACACAAGGTCTGGGTAGCACCACACTCCAGGGTGTGCTCCACCTAGCTGCCTGGGCCCCAGAGGTCTTGGCCCCCACCCAGAAAGGCAGAGGCTCCAGCAGCACACTCCAGGAGTGTGCCCTCACTAGCTGTACAGAGGATCCAGCCCTACCCAGTCCAGCGTCTCAGTGCAACCCAACCAGGGGAACACCTGGCCAGCATCCCAGGACACATAGCCCAGCACCCCAGAGCAACCCAACAAAGTACATCAGGGGAACACATGGCCATCCTCACAAACCACAGAACACAAGGGTCCAGCGCAATAATCTGGGGATGTGCCCCGGCTAGCCACTGGATATTGGAGGATTGAAGCTCTGCCCAACACAGTGTTACAGTACAATCCACTGGGAGGCTGCCTGCCCAGCCACACAGGTCCCAGAAGAAAATGACAAAATGAAAAACCAAGAGGCAGTCTCACCACCCCCCCAAGCCAACTGAGAACAAACCCAAGAGAAACTGAAATGGAAGACACTGGGAGTCACACAACTGAACTTGCTGAAATGATAGCAAATGCAGTAAAGAAACAACTCCATGAAGCTATAGAGAAACTCAAATCAGTAATAATCTCTCAGCTAAAAAATGAAATGACAATCATTATGAAAGAAATGTGTGTATCTAAAGAAGATCAAGATAAAAAATAGAAGAACATAAGAAAATGATGGAAACTTTGAATGAACAATGTAAGACACAAATAGAATGCATGAAACAGATTCAAAGGGAAATTCAGGAAATGAAAATTTCCATGGAAAGTTGGCAAAACCACTTGAATGAAGCTGAAGATAGAATCTCAGACCTTGAAGACACCATGGGAGCTTATGATCATGAAAGAAAAGATCTCTTCAAAATAACAAGGAACCAGGAAACAACAATTCATCATCTGCAAGACAATGCCAAGAGAAATAACATAAGATTAATATGCATCAATGAAAAAGCCAGGGTCAATACTAATGACCTGTGAAAATTATTTGCAGAAATAATAGCAGAAAATATTCCAAACATGAGAAGAGAATATGATACACACGTAAGTGAGACATACAGTACCCCAATTAACCATAACAGAAATGAACCTTCACCCAGACATATAATAATTAGGATATCAGAAATACAGCACAAGAACAAAATACTAAAAGCTGTCAGAGAAAAGAAACATATCACCTATGAAGGAAAGCCTATCAGAATCATGGCAGACTTCTCAACACAAACCGTTAAGTCAAGAAGAGCTTGGAGTGAAGTATTTCAAATCCTGAAAGAAAACAACTTTAAACCCAGATTAATGTACCCTGCAAAACTATCCCTAAAAATTGATGGAGAAATAAGATACTTCCATAACAAAGAACAACTGAAGCAATTTATGGCCACCAAACCAACACTGCAAAGAGTACTGAAAGACACTCTACAAAGAGACAAAGATAGCTACAATCTTAAGAACAACAACAAAAGGCAACCACTAAGCAGGGCAAATAATTAAACAGAGAAAGTAGAAAACCAACAGCAGAAAGACATCAAGACAGGAATGAGTCAGTACATATTAGTTGTATCAATCAATGTAAATGGTCTCAACTCACCAATAAAAAGAAACAGACTAGCAGAATGGGTTAAGAAACAAAACCCAACGACATGCTGTGCCCAAGAAACACATTTAACTCAAAAGGAAATTCACAGACTAAAAATCAAAGGCTGGAAAACAATACTCCATACAACAGGAACCCACAAAAAAGGCAGGGGTAGCTATTATGTTTGCAGACAATGTGAACTTCAAACCAAAAATGATCAAAAGAGATGAAGAAGGTCACTACATGCTTGTTAGGGGAAAACTTCAAGAGGAAGAGATTACAATCATAAATATATATGCACCAATATGGGAGCACCCAACTATGTAAGACAATTTTTAATAGACACGAAAAACCAAATAAACAATAACACAATTATAACAGGGGACCTTCATACCCCACTGTCACAGAGACAGATCAACCAAACAAAAAATCAGCAAAGAAATAACAAAACTGAATCAAACTTATGAACAAATGGACTTAGTACATGTGTACCGAGTATTCCACCCATCAACACGAGAACACATATTCTTCTCAGCTAAACACGGGTCATTATCTAAAATAGATCATATACTGGTCCACAAAACATGCTTAAGTAAATGGAAAGGAACTGAAATAATTCCATGCGTATTATCGGACCATAGCACAGTAAAATTGGAAATGAATGACAAAAAAACCTACAATAACCGCATAAACACATGGAAATTAAATAATACTCTCCTAAATAACCAATGGGTCACAGAAGAAGTTAAAGAAGAAATTAAACAATATCTACAATTGAATGAAAATGCAAATACAAATTACCGGAACCTGTGGGATACAATGAAAGCAGTCCTTAGAGGGAAATTTATAGTACTAAACTCTCATATCAGAAAAATGGAAAGAACACACATAAATAACCTAATGCTGCACCTCAAACTTGTAGAAAAAGAAGAGCAAGTCAAGTTGAAAGCCCAAAGAAGGGAGGAAATTATCAAGATCAGAGCAGAAATTAATGCAATTGAAACTAAAAAAACAATACAAAGAATTAATGAATCAAAGAGTTGGTTCTTTGAAAGAGTAAATAAAATTGATAAACCCCTAGCCAATCTCATCAAAAAGAGGAAATAAAAAACTCAGATTCATGCAATAAGAAATGAAAAGGGTGAAATCACTACAGACCCTGTGGAAATACAGAAGATCATCAACACGTACACCAAAAACCTTTACTCACATAGATTCAATAACACAGAAGACATAAACAGATTCCTAAAAATGTGTAAATTACCAAAGCTGAGTGAAGAAGATGTAAAACAGCTGAATAACCCAATCTCAGCTAACGAAATTGAAAATGTAACTAGAACCCTACCAACAAGGAAAAGCCTGGGCCCTGATGGATTCACTGTTGAATTCTACAAGAAATTTACGGAAGACTTAATGCCAGCAGTCCTCAATCTCTTCAATGAAATTGAAAGGGAAGTGAGTCTCCCTAACTAATTCCTGGAAACAAGTACTAACCTAATACCAAAACCAGAGAAAGATCTAACAAAAAAAAAAAAAAAAAAAAAAAAAAAAAAAAAAAAAAAAAAAAAAAAAAAAAAAAAAAAAAAAAAAAAAAAAAAAAAAAAAACAAAGAAAACAAAACTACAGGCCAATCTCCCTAATGAACATAGATGCAGAAAATCCTCAATAAAATACTAGCAAATAGAATACAGAAAGGTATCAGAAAGATTATACACCATGATCAAGTGGGATTCATCCCAGGAATGCAAGGATGGTTCAAAGTATGCAAATTAATAAGTGTAATACACCATATCAACAGGGCCAAGGACAAGAATCACATGATCATCTCAATAGATGCAGAAAAAGCTTTTGGCAAAATCCCACACCCATTCATTATAAAAACCCTACAGAAAATCAGAATAGACGGTCTCTACCTCAACCTGATAAAAGCCATGTATCATAAACCAACAACCAACACTTTCAATTTAAAATCAGGAACAAGACAAGAATGTCCATTATCACCACTCCTATTCAATATAGTTCTGGAAATATTAGCCAGAGCAATTAGACAAGAGAAAGAAATAAAAGAAATAAGCATAGGAAAGAAAGAAGTAAAATTATCATTATTTGCAGATGATATGATACTCTACATAGAAGACCCCCAAAAATCCATTAAAAGACTTCTAGAAGTAATAACCAAATTCAGTAATGTTGCTGGATACAAGATTAACGCTCAAAAATCAATAGCATTCCTGTACACAAAAAACAAAGCCACTGACAGAGAAATAAGGGAAACCACACCCTACACTATAACATCCATAAAATGAAATACTTAGGAATCAATCTAACAAAGGAAGCAAAAGATCTATACAGTGAAAATTACATTACTCCGAAGAAGGAAATTGAAGAAGATTTCAGAGAATGGAAAGATATTCCCTGTTCATGGATAAGAAGAACAAACATCGTGAAAATGGCCATTCTCCCAAAATTGCTATACAGATTTAATGCAATCCCAATCAACATACGACTTGCCTACCTCACAGAGCTGGAGAAAGCATTCCTGAAATTCATCTGGAACCAGATAAGACCTAGAATAGCAAAGGCAATTCTTGGCAACAAAGGGAAGGCAGGAGGCATCACAATCCCCGACTTGAAACTATACTACAAACCAACTGTTAAAATCAGCATGGTACTGGAATAAAAACAGACCTGAAGATCAATGGAATAAATTAGAAGATAGAGACACAACTACAAACACACTTAATCACCTCATCTTTGACAAAGGGGCCAAACATGTACATTGGAAGAAAGATAGCCTCTTTAACAAATGGTGCTGGAAAAACTGGCTTTCTGTATAACGTAAACTAAAACTAGATCCATGTCTATCACCATACACTAAAATAAAGTCAAAATGGATCAAAGATCTGAATATTAAAACAGGGACACTAAATCTAGTAGAAGACAAAGTAGGTAAAAATCTTGATGACATAGGAGTAGGCAGAGTTCATGAACAAAAATCAAACTGCATGGGAAACACTTCCCAGAATCAACATGTGGGATCTCATCTTACTAAAAAGTTTTTGCCTGTCAAAGGAAATCTCCAACAGAGTGAAAAGAAAACCCACAAACTGGGAAAATATCTTAGCCAATTGTCCCTCAGACAAAGGACTTCTATCTAAAACATATAAAGAATTAAAAGAAATCAGGCCCCTAAAATTCAAGGACCCAATCCAAAAATGGGCATCTGAGATGAATACACACTTCTCAGAGAAAGAAATACAAATGGCAAATAAATATATGAAAAAATGTTCAACATCAATGGTCATTCAGGAAATGCAAATTAAAACAACA
>RJWM01051095.1:0-10585 GCA_004363535.1 Dasyprocta punctata
TATTGTACTTCAAAGGCTTGTATGCAAACTGAAGCCTCCGGTATTTCAAAATGCACACATTATTTAAGTGTTTCATTAATTAGTTAATTAATTAATTTGACTTTCAGCCAACACTAAGGTGGGACTTACCAAGTACAGAACTGTGTGTGATGATAAACAGGTTGTAGAAGAGACAGAAATGCCTTCAGACTTGGGTGGGGGAAGACTCCATGTTCTGCTCCTGTGTAGTTATTCTGCTCTTAAGTAGGGTCCCTTCTCCCTAGAAAGGAGACACAAAACTTGGATGGGGATCCACAGCAGGAGAAAAATAACATGTTGAGTGGTGAGAGGAGAGCAGAAAGTACCATTTCCTGAGGGCTAGGGCTTGGAAAATTTGTCCTTGAAGGTAATGAGAATTGATCACAATGTTTTGTTAATGAGGTGGCACTTACCTAAGTGAAAGAGGGGAGACACCATAGTCTACCCTGAAAAAAATGTTTCTTAAAATGGATTTACTTTTCATTTTTGTGTGTTTATTTACATATTTTGCCTGGTTGTAGATTTAAAGAGCATATACAGGACAGATACCACCATAGTGTATACAGGACAATATGATAGCATATGCAGGACAGATACCACCATAGTGTATACAGGACAGATACCACCATGGCATATACAGGACAATACCACAGCATATGCGGGACAGATACCACCATAGTGTATACAAGACAACACCATAGCATATGCAGAACAGATACCACCATAGCGTACACAGGACAGATGGCACCATAGCATATGCCGGACAGATCTGACGTTAAGTTCTTTCACTCCAACATCAATAATAAAGGGGGCAGGGGAAAATTTTAGGCAGTATTTTGGGTTAGATCTAGTCCCCCCAAAGCCTCATTTGTTCAGAGGTGGTGCTCTTGGAAGACAACTGTATCGCAGGAGCACTATTCTCACGAGTGGGTCAACCCACGGATATGCCTGTAGGTAAACGTGCTGTTAGGGAGGACAGTGCGTTGCAGCATCCACTCACCTCCAGAGTCTCATCTAAACGCCATTCACTCAGGCAGGGGTGGGACTCAGGGTGTCACTTCACCCTGCGACAGGGCTCTTTCTCAGCTGCAAACCTGTGAGACCAGACAGGCGGCGTGTTCCCAAGAGACAGTGGAGGGACAGGCGTCAGAGCTGTGAGGGGGAACCTCTCAGAGACCGAGTACCAAAGGACAACCCCAAACCCACTTACTTATTGCTAAGTGCCAACACTGTCACTAAACCTGAGTACTGAGGTTCAGTCTCTAATCGGCAGGTGTTGTTCTACCCCCCGCATACGAAACAGTCCCCCAGCTTTTCCTGTCCCACCAGGTTGCCCACTCAGCCCACAGGTCATTCAGGAAACAGTCATGAGAATCGACTTTTTCTTCTTTCTCCTTTGTCTGTAATAACAAAAAACGGGGATGTTGGGCTCCACTTAGACATGGCTTCCCAGCCCCAGCCGTCAGCAGTGATGTCCTCAGAGAACCCAGCTCTGCACCTGTGCCCTCGGCAAACACGGGGTGTCAGAAAAAGAGATGAGATGCAGCCTGGGACCTTCCCAGGGCTGAGCCATCTGAAGACACCCAAACATTTACACCAGGTACCCCAAGGATGGTGCCCACCGAGGCACCGAACATTTAGAGAACTTAGGGCCACTGATGTTTACTAAAATCTTCCTGTCCAATGTCCCTTGCCCTCTTTCAAACCCTATAAAAAAGTCCACTCCTTGGGCCAAGGATTTAGCTCAGTGGCTCGAATGCTTGCCTGGTAAGCGCAAGGTCGTGAGTTCGATCCCTGGTACACACACACACACACACACACCGGCTCCTCTTTGTTCCTTACAGACGGCCATTTCACCCCCTGTCTGCCTGTATGCAGGCACAATAAATTCCATGCCATGGTGCCTTTATACAAGCCCAGTGGTCTCGGCTGGTCTCTGCCTTGTGCTGATCCTTACAGTTTTAGTTTAGAAAAAAAAAAAAAACTCATACATTAATTTCCATTCCAAAAGGGAGAGATCGGAGAAAACAAAAGGGTGTGTCCCAAGTGAGTTTCAAACGGTGCAAGGCAAATTCCACCAGCTGTTAGGCTTGCATGATCAGTCCTCTCCGGGTCAGTGCCCTGCCTTACCAACCCAGTGAGGTGGCTGCATCATCTTTGGGGGGCTGGGGGTGATCCTGTCACTGGACACTCTTTGTGGGATACCTCTCACTTCACATTCAAGAAGGACATGAATTCTGGAAGCCAAACGTTATGAACTGGATGTTGAATCTCCACCCTGATGGTATTTGAAAATGGAGCCTCTGGAAGATAACTAGAGTTAATTGAGATCTTGAGGGTGGGGCTCTGGCCAGTGGGATTAGTGTTCTACGGGAAGAGACAGGAGATCTTTTTCTCTTTCTCTGCTGTGTGAGGACAGAGAGAAGGTTGCTTCCTGCAAGTCAGGAAGTCGGCCTTATCCAGAACTGAATCAGCACCTTTATCTTGGATTTCCCAACTTCTAAAAATGTGAGAAAAAAATTTCCATTGCTTGAGTAACAGCCTGTGATATTGTGTTATGACAGTGCTAGGAAGTGAACACAGACCCATCAGCGGCATTGAAGAGACTCTAAGCAGGCAGAGTAGTCGGTGGGGATTTTCAGAGTCCGTTCCCTTGGGCGCCTTCGGGTGTTCACAGCTTCCCTTTGCACCACATTCGGGACGGGAGGGCAGATGCTGAGGATCTGCCTAAGACAGATTGGAACAGATGTGACCCAGCACGCGCCCTTCGAGAACCTTCGCTAAACCACCCCGCTCCACACACGCTGACTGAATCATCTGCCTCCAGTGGTGGCTCCATCAAGCCGCGGTCCTGCTTGCTGATCTGTGGTGGTGTCTGTTTGCAGGACTCCTCAGCAGTCCCTTACTCGGATTTCTTGCACATGCCTTCTCACTTGGTGTCTCTGAGTGATTAGCTCTGTTTTCTTTCACTAATTCTACAGCAATCTGCCCTGTTTTTTTTTTTTCTGCTATAGACTGTTGAAAACCAAAAGAAACATATCATTTTATGTAAAATCTTTTTTTTTCTTGATATGAAAAGGAAGATGTCTTAATTGGCTTGGGCTACTGTGCAAAGCCCTGTACACTGGGTGGCTTAAACCACAGATGTGTGTTTCTCATAGTTTCATAAGCTGGGAAGTCTGAAATCAGGGTTCTGACATAGTTGGGGTTCTGTGAAGTTTCCCATCCTGGCTTGTGTTGACTGTCTTCTCATGGCAGAGAGGAAGCCGCTCTTTTTTTTTTTTTTTTTTAAATATAAAGCATGTAAGACAATTGCACTAAGTCAAAGTACACTTTTATGTACTTTGTGCTCACTGAATTACAGTAATTTTTTTCTTTCCCTTTTTTCTGATTATCTTTCTTTTGCAGTATATTAAATTTCTCATATTAAAATCATGTGATATTTAAGCTTATGTGTCTGAATTATTTTACGTAACATTATGGTCTCAAGGAGCATTCATTTTCCTACCAATAACTAAGTTTATCCTTCTTTGTGGCAGAGTAGTACTCCATTGTGTATAAATGCCATATTTTCATTATTCATTCATCTATTGATGGGCTGTTCCCAAGATGTAGCTATTATGAATTGTGCTGATATAAACATGGGAATGCATGTAAATTTGTAGCATGATGTCTTTGGTCTTTTGGAATAACTGAGTCAAATGGAATTTCTATTTTGAAGAGCCTCCATGTTGATTTCCATAGTGATTGTATCAGTTTATAGTCCCACTAATAATTGAGAAGGGCTCCTTTCTCCCCACAGCCTTGCCAGCATTTGTAGCTGGTTGATTTCTTGATGATAGCCATTCTTTCTGGAATAAGATGGAATCTCAGTGTTTTTTAATTTGCATTTTTGAATGGTCATCGCTACTTGTCTTGGTTACTGTTCACTCCTTGCTGAGACAAACCACCTGACACGCAAAACTAGGGAAGGAAAGGTTTATTTAGCTTACAGTTTTTGGAGGTTGCAGCCCATAATCAACTGGCTCCAAGGCAGGGTGGCATGGCACTGGGGCAGCACTTCAAGGCAGCAGCCGAGCAAAAGCAGCCAGAGTTAAAGGGGGCAAGAGCAAGCCTCTTCTCCTCCTTTATATTGTACATAGGCCACCCCCTCCCTCCAGGGTGGGTGTAGCTTCACAAATATCCTTGCCTTCCTTTGCACAGGATGCAGATGTTTACAAAGTAAGACCCCTGGCTCCCTGCTGAGTCTCTAAGTCAAACTTATGACCTCAAATTGACACAATGGCCGGGTAACTGCTTGTGCTCCACACCCCAGTTGTGTCTGTATCTTCTATTCTGTTCCACTGATCTGTAGTTTATTTTGCGGACACCATGCTGATTTTAGTAGCTTTGTGGAGCCGTTTAAAGTTTGGGATTGCGATGCCTCTTGGTCTTATTGCCCGAAACTGCATTTGCAATTTTAGAGCTCTTCTGGTTCCATAGGAATTTTAGGATTGCTTTCTCCAGTTCTGTGTGGAATGTTTTTGATATTTTGATTGGGATTGGGTTAAATCTATATAATAGTTTTGGAAGCATGGCCAAACTTCTGCCTATCCAGGAAAAGGGGATAGCTTTCCATTTTCTGATATCCTCTTCAATCTCCTCTTTTTTTTTTTAACAGTACTATAGTTTTCACTGTAGAGGTCTTTCACTGCCTTGTCTAGGTTAATTCCTAAGCACTTAATTTTTTTTGTGTGTGTGTGATTGTGAAAAGTCCTCTTGGTGAGTTTGTCATTGGTCTACTAGAACCCTACTGATTTTTGAATACTGACTTTGTATCCTGCAACACTACTGAATTTTGGGTATTAGTTCTAGGACTCTCTGGTGGGGTTTTTGAGGGGCTGTCTGTGTAGAGGATCATGCCATCACTAAGGATAATTTAGCTTCTTCTTTCCCTATCTAGATCCCTTTAAGTTCTTTGTCTTGTCTTACTGCCATAGTTAATGTTTTGAGGACTATATTGAAGAGTTGTGATAGTGGACATCCTTGTCCTGTGAGGCAGTAGCTCTTACTCCTCTTGAAAGGGCACTAATTCTATCATGGGAAGGTGCCAGCAAGACTTTAGCTAAACCATCTTACCTCCCAAATGACCTACCTCCTAATATCATCAGCTTGGTGGGGGGACTTCATTCTGAGTGATACAAGGAGTCCATAACAGAAGGCTTAGGAAGGTTAAAGGTTGGAGCCATATAATATTATTTTCCTTTCACAAGGTCTACCCAGAAAACTGTTTTCCCCTGGATTTGAACTAATTAAAGCTGTTGCAACTCATTTGATGGCAGCATTTGTGAACCAATTCTCTTTGGAGTCTTTGATAAGATGCAGTGTGTAAACCAATGGGCATGAGACACGGCGTCTGAGCACAGTGTCAGTTTTGATATTCCTTTTACTTATTTTAGTAATAGCCGTTTAACTCCTAAAAAGAATGGGCTGTGCATGAAGAAAGAACCTAAGAGGTTAAGATTTTGGCTTTGTATAAGCCTGTAGTAATATTCATTAACTAGTTGTTCCAAAAGTAATAAACAAGTTAATGAGTTTGGAGTGAGAAATGTTCCTTTACTTCAAAGAGATGTGCAGACATGTGCACTTAGCAAGAAGTAAGTTTATTATCTTAGTAAATGGAGAATTACCTTTTTAGAATTTATTTTTGGGGTAGGAAATAGATTTTGTTTTCCTATTTAGAGAACAATAACTTTTAATTGCTAGTAACTTTTTTCCCAAATCAATTAGGTAGATTTCTCTTGGGTCAAGGCCTTAGAAGGACAAAATAGTTATCTTCCTTTCAGGAGAAAAATAAAGCACTCATTATATTTCTATGTCATTTCACTGCTGCCCACCAAACAGTCTAGCTTATCCTGCCCTGGTAAACATTTTCTGAACTACTCGATTGTTTGAACTTACCTCCCTTTACAGGACAGGGAGGTGTCTCTCAAAAAGAATAATATTCAACTTATTAGGAACTGCTCTTAACCAGAGGATAGTGTTTTACTAGTTGTTTTTTAGAGTTGAAACATAATGCTGCCTATCATAGGATCTTAGAACTTGCAGAGTTGAGAAATCATGAAGTTTTACTTCATTTTGTAACTGAGACTGAAAAAAGAATCTAATTAGTAAATGAACCAGATCTAGAACCAAGGTTTTTTGGCTTTCAGCTTAGTGATTTCGTACCCGTGTCCCGACTTGCTTTCTAATTAGCAGTCAATTAGTAACATGTAAGGAAAATATTCTTACTCAGACTCTGAAAGAAAGGAAGAGAGGGAGAGAGACAGGGACAGAGAGAAACCAGGGGGCAGGGGCAGGGGAGAGGAGGAAAGGGAGGAAGGAAAGAAGGAGAAAAGGAGAATCCCGACCATGACCCTGGTCTGTGGAGGTGTCTCTCAGTCCAGTGGGGAAGTGGCAGGGACGTCAGCCTCAGAACACAGGGCCGGGCATGTGAGCAGTGCAAACATCACTGGCCTCAGTGAGCCTCAGCAAGCTACTTGTCCTCTCTTTGAGTTAGCCCAGGTGAAGTTTGCTTAGGGTTCTCTGGGGTCACCTTCCACTTCTCACTCTTGTCCCTCATTAGGACCCTGAAGTCTCACCCTGTGTGGGCATCTCTTTCCTCTGGGAATAGGAAGGGCATCTTTGACATGAGGGTCTCTTGAGCAGTTGATAAGCAAAAATGTATTTATAGGGTATACAGCACGGTGTTTTGTTATGCGGATACGCTGTGCACTGGCTGGAACAATCTATTTAACACATTCATTACCTTATATAGCTTTTTGTGATTAGAATGCTTGACATCTATTGTATTAACAATTTTCAAGCACACAGTATATTGTTTTTCGCGGTAGTCACCATGATGTACAACAGATTTCTTGGGCTTATTCCTCCTGCATAACTTAAACTTCGTGCCCGTTGACTGATACCCTGTGAGACTCCCCCCTTGGGCCCTGCGCAGCCTCTGGTCACCTGCTTTTCTGAGTTTGCCCTTCATGCACTGCACGTGTGAATGAGACCCTGCGCATTTCTCTATCTGCGCCTGGCTTATTTCCCTTAATGTGCCAGCCCCAGGATCATCCACGTGGTTGGAAATGACAGGTTTCCTTCCAAGACTGAACGGTATTCTGCAGTGTGTGCATCTTGATTTACAGTGGTTTACATCCCGATAAGCCCATTATGAGCTGAAAATAGCCCAGGTAGAAAATATCCGAGTCCAGACTGCATTCAGTACACTGCTCGGACAGATGGACAACGCCATGTAGGAAGCAAGGCGGCAGACCGTTGGAGACTGGGGAGGAGACTCGGGGAGGGGAAGGGGGAGGGGTTGGCAATGATCCAGATAGTTACATATGTGTACCAATCCCCCAAAACAAGGATCACTATTTTGTGTTGCAGACATACCCTTAAAAAACAAAAGAAGAGCCTTTAGGACTTTAGGATTTCTCAGTGAGGTCTCTGTGTCTAATCCATAGTTTAAAAAAATTCAGCAAATGTTAATTGTACAATACTATGTTGCATGCAAAAAATTTTTGCCTGGAAAAAGAAATTTTTGTAAAGCACTGTTCTCGAACCTAGGAAAAATTATTTTTTATTTTAAAGAGGAAAAACAACAAAAACAGTGATACAAAGTTTCAAAACAAGATAGGAGAGTAACAATGGTTAATACATTGTGTTTTGTTATCTTCAAAGTAGTTGCTCAGATTACAAGATACAGGCATGAAAAATTGATCAAACAAAATGCACAAATGTTTCTTTTCAATGGACTAATAGCAATTAGTAATGTAACTATCTTAACTATCTCTCTCACACACACATACCCACACGTATATATTTTTCCTTTTCCCTTCTTTCTTTTCTCATTTCCTGCATCCCAGATTCTCTTTCCTTTTAAACAGTTTCATCCCATTCCATGATATCTATTGTATATTTTGGATCTTATTTACTCTTTCAGTTTCTTATACTAGGGAGGCAATAGGATGTTTACACATGTGAGTCTGGTTTATTTCACTTATGAGTATGGACTCAAGTTTCATTCACTTACCTATAAAACTCTTGAGTTTATCATTCTTTGTAGCTGAGTAATAGTTCATTGTATAAAAAGACTACATCTTTTTTATCCATTCCTTGGTTGATGGACATTTGTGTTGTTTCTAAGATTTAGCTATTATAAACTGTGCTGCTGGTGCACATATATCACTGTGGGTGTGATGTTTTTGATTCTTTTGAGAAAATACCCAGAAGGGGAATAACTGGATTGAATGAGACTTCTAGTCCTAGTTTTTTGAGGAATGTCCACCCTGATTTCCATAGTGGTTGCACCAGTCTACACTCCTGCCAACAGGGAAGAAGGTTTTTCCCCACAGCCCCTCCACAATTTGTTATTGCTTGATTTCTTGATGCTGGCCATTTTTTCTGGGGTGAGATGGAATACAGTGTTGTTTTAATTTGCATCTCTCAAATGACCAGGGATGCTGAAATTTTTTTCATGTATTTATTTGGCATTTGTATTTCTTCATCTGAGAGGTATGTATTCATCTCAGATGCCCATTTTTCAACTGGGTTCTTGAATTTGGGGTGTCTGATTATTTTCAATTCTATGTATGTTCTAGATGTAAATCTTTAGAGGGACAGTTGCCTAAAATTTTTTTCCACTCTGTGGGCTGTCTTTTCACTCTGTTAGTGATTTCGTTTGATGTGCAAAAGCTTTGTAATAAGATGAGATTCCAGTTGTTGATTCTTTGAAATATTTCCCATGTGCTCTGGGTTTTACTCGTGAAGTCTCTGCCCATCCTGTTTCGTCAAGATTTCTACCTATTTTCTCTTCTAGTAGATTTAGTGTTTCTGTTTTAATATTTAGATCTTTGATCTATTTTAATTTTAGTATAGTGCATGATATATATTGTTCTGGTTTTAATCATCGGCATGTGGAAAACCAGTTTTTACAGCTCTGTTTATTAAAGTGGGTTTCTTCCAGTGAACAAGTTTGACCCCTTTGTCAAAGATAAGGTGGCTGATGTTTGTAATTGTGTCTGCATCTCCTAATCTGTTCCACTGATCCTCAGGTCTGTCTTGTTGCTGTTATTGTTTTTGCCAGTACCATGCTGATTTTATCATAGTAGCTTTGTAGTATAATTTCAAGTCAGGAATTGTGATACCTCCTGCCTTGCTTTTGTTGCCCAGAATTTCTTTTTTCTATTCTATGTCTCTTCTGGTTCCAAATGAATTTTAGGAATGCTTTCTAGTTCTGTGAAGTATGCTAATGATACTTTGATTGGAATTGCATTAAATTTGTATAAAATTTTGGGAAGTATGGCCATTTTCACTATGTTTCTTTTTCCTATCCATGAACAAGAGATAGCTTTCCATTTTCTCATATTCTCTTCAATCTCCCTTTTTAGAGTACTGTAATTTTCAGTGTATTGATGCTTTACTTCCTTTGTTAGCTTGATTCCTAAGTATTTCACTTTTTGGGTGCTATTGTGAAGGTTGTGGTTTCCCTAATTTCTAACTCTGAGTTTGTTGTTTGTGTACAGGACTGCTAGTGATTTTTGAGTGTTGACTTTGTATCCAGCTAAATGACTGAATTTGCTTAATAAATCAGAAGTCTTTTTGTGGAGTTTTTGGAATCTTCAATGTAAAGTATCATGTCATCTGTTAATAATGATAATTTAACTTCTTCCTTTTCTATTCTTATTCCTTTTATTTCTCTCTCTTGTCTAATTGCTCTGGTTAATATTTCCAGAACAGTATTGAATAGGAGTGGTGATAGTGGACATTCTTGTCTTTCTGATTTTAGAGTGAAAGCTTTCAGTTTTTGTCCACTTAGTATGTTGTTGGCTGTTGGTTTTTGATAGATGGCTTTTATCAGATTGAGGTAAAGACCATCTATTCCAATTTTTTATAGGTTTTTTTTTTAATCATGAATGAGTGTTGGGCTTTGTCAAAAGCTTTTTCTGCATCTATTGAGATGATCATGTGATTTTTGTCTCTGGCTCTGTTGATATGGTGTATTACATTTATTGATTTGTATATGCTGAACCATCCCTGCATTCCTGGGATGAATCCCACTTGGTCATGCTGTATAATCTTCTTGATGATTTGCTGAATTCTGTTTGCTAGTATTTTATTGAGAATTTTTGCATCTATGTTCATTAGGGAGATTGGCCTGTAGTTCTCTTTTTTGGTTGGGTCTTTCTCTGGTTTTGGTATCAGGGTAATACTTGCCTTCAGGAGTGAGTTAGGGAATATTATTTCCTTTTTGATTTCATTAACGAGTTTGAGGAGTATTGGCATTAAATCTCCTCTAAATTTGTTGTAGAATTCGGCCATGAATCCATCAGGACCTGGGCTTTTCTTTGTTGGTAAGTTTTAAGTTACATTTTCAATCTAATTAACTGATACTGAGTTACTCAGAATGTTTATATCTTCTTGATTCAGCTTTGGTAATTCATATGTATCTAGGAATCTGTCCATTTGTTCTATGTTTTCCATTGTATGAGAGTAAAGATTTTTGAAGTAGGTATTGCTGATCTTCTGGATTTACACA
>RJWM01051096.1:0-10541 GCA_004363535.1 Dasyprocta punctata
AAAAAGAAAGCAGCCACACAGGGCTTGAGGTCCACTCTGAGGGGCCAAGGGGCTCCAGGGACCCCTACAGGGCTGGGTTTTTCCCGGGGCTCTTGATCTCTCTCTCCCTTCCCAGGGCCACGCAGGCCTCACAGATTGTGCCATTTGGGCAGTGGTAACTGACCATTCGAGTTACTTCATACTGACCCGTTAAATGAAAAAGCACATTTATTTACAAATTCAGGAGTTTTAGGTTGTATTCTCTCCCTCAACTGCACTTCAGGCAATGATTGTGTTTCCTTCCAAATAAATGTTTTATTTTGGAATAATTTTAGACTTACAGAGAAGCCGCAGAGTGTGGAGAGCTCTCGAGGACCCTGTGTCCAGCGCCCCGAGGCTAACCCCTTACATAACCCGTGCAGGCTGCCAAAAGGAGGGGCGGGCAGTGTCCCCGCACTCTGAGCTGCACGAGTGACTTCACCTCCTGTCCTCAGAGCCTTCCCTGCCCTGGTATCTGACGTTGCCCTGGGAACAGTGCCCTTCCTACGGGGTCGCACATCCCCGGTTCCTGGACAGACACCAAAAGGCCAGACGGGTTCTGATGAGGGAGCCCGGGACCCCCTCATAAACACAGTTTGCCAGACAGAGCGTCTTTGTCTCACACTAGGGTCCCTAAGAAGCCCCAGAGGGATGTGGCTGGGGTCTGTTGGGGGGTCCCGCACCCCTCTCTGGTCTCCAGCCCAGCATCAGCCTGCAGCTGTTTGCTCCAATGCCTGCTTCCTACCGGGCGGAACTGCAGGACCTGAGCCCTCACTGTGAGGGGAGCTCGGTGCAGCGAGGACACCAGCGAAGCTGCATGGGACGCCGGACGTGGAGCACAGCACAGCACCCAGCACGGACGCGCAGCGCAGTCCCTGGACCTGTGCACCAGGCACAGCACCCCAGACGTGTACTCAAGACAGTGCCTGCAGATGCACACTCAGCACAGTACCCAGACCCGCACTCTCCGTGCAGTAAACAGAGATGTACACTGAGCACAGTACCCATAAATAAGCACTCAGCACAGCACCTATGCATGCCTTCTTTCATTTATGGAGCTGCATCTCAGCACAGTACTTACAGATGGGAGGGCCATTTAGAAAGCCCCCCAAAGCATCGTGTTGGGGTGCTGACAACGAGACCTGAGAGATGAGTCCCTGCCCCACACCAGATGGGGGGCGTGTGCCAGCGGGTGTCAAACAGCTCCACACACGCTGCTCCGCATGGTGCCAGGTACACGACCGACTCTAACATCACGGCACACGAGCCCATCATCAGTGTTGGTGTATGGAAGGGCTGACCCTACCTGGGTGGGGCTGGGCGCCTCCCTTCCGAGGGCTGCAGCGGGCTGCAGGAGGGAGGAGCAGCTCCTGACGGTGCCCAGCGACTCCCAGGCAGGCCACAGTGACCAGGGGAGGCTGAACGGGCTCTTGAGAAGTGGGCTCCCCCAGGTGCTGGGGAGGAAGGGAGGGAAAGTTGTGTTTTTTCTGCTAAGCTCAGGGACTCCTGGGCCCAATTACCCCTACGCTACCGAGGAAGCTGCCCACGCTGCCAATTAGCTGGCCTGTGCCCCCAGGGCCGCTGCCCCGGCAGAGGCACTCAGCAGCCAGCAGAGCGATGCCCGTGTCTTGGCCAGTGCTTCGTGGCCACCGCACAGTGACTCCTGCGTTCCCTGTGGGAGGAGCTCCTGTTCCCAGGTCATCCTTCAGCCCTGTGCTCAGCAAGGGTCACTGAAGCCAGTGCAAAGAAGCAGGGAAGAGTCTGGAGGAAGCTGGGCCTCCCTGCAGTGTGGACTGGAGGTCAGGTTCAAGGTCAGAGCACCTGGGGCCGCTCTGAGCCCTGGAGGGCCAAGCTTGGCCCTGCTGAGACCTTCTCAGCCCCGCACTCAGAGGGAAGGACTTGACAGACCACTAGGCTGGCCACCATCTGGCCTCAGTTTCCCCTCAGTCTCAGTGACCTCCACCCCCTGTTCTCCCCAGTCTAGTTCCATTCAGGAGCCCTGTATGTACCACGCTCCTCAAACAGGGCTGGTCCCTCCGTCTCCCTCAGGCCTTTGGGCTCCTCGTTCACTCTTCGGGGTCCTTCCCCCAAGTTTCAGCCTCTCTCCCTCCTTCCCTCCTTCCCTTCTTCAGTCCCCGTGCCCACCCAAGCATCATGTTCTCCTAGCACTGGACCAGCTCCTCCGGCTGCAGGGGGACTCTGCTTCCTGCCTCTCCCAGCTTCTGAGGCTCCCTGGCCCTGGTGGCCTCGCTCTGATGTCTGCCTCCTGGTCACACGGGCTCTGCTCTGTAAAGATTGTTTCACAAATAAAGTCATATTCACAAATTTCAGATTTGACATAGAAGTAGCTTTGGGGGACCTTTTTCAGCTGATTTTAGCTATTGAACATTTTTTTTTCCTGTGGCACATATCCCTGAATCCCACTCTGAGTATTCCACTAACTTATTTTGAGTATTTTTCACTTTTCTAGTAGAACGCACACTGCTTGAGGGGAGATTTTTGTCTGATTTGTAACTCCAGAGCCTAGAACACTATTTGCCACGTGGGACGTGCTGGGAGAAATGAATGGATGCATGCACGAATGAATGCATGAGCAACTCAGCCGGCTGTGACCAGAGAAGGGCATTGACAGGAAAGGGGGAGTCCCATGTCCTGGCCGTGTCCTCATTTCCTAAAACACTTCATTGTTATGGGCCTTTTCCTTAACTGAGCGAGGAAGATTTAAAAATGTACACTACTTATAAGTCCAAATAGATTATTATCAACCTTTGCTCAAATTCCCCTAATATCCATTAAAGATTGAGGGAATTTTACAGTTCTTATCAATTATAGAAGATTTATTTTATTTTATTTTATTTTATTTTTTGGTAGCAGGAATCAAACTCACAACCTTGCACCTATCAGGTAGGCACTTACCCCACTGAGCTGAATCTGATTTTTTGAGACAGGGTCTCACTATGTAGTGCAGGCTGGCCCTGAGCTCACTTCGTAGCCCAGGCTGATCTCGAACTCGCAACGATCCTCCTGCTTCAGCCTCCCAAATGCTGGGATTAAAGGCGTGCGCCACCATGCCCGGCTTAATTCTACAAACCAGTTGTTGTAATACTCCAATCTTACCAGATAAAAAGAAATCAAATGAACAAGATTGGAGATTTAAGATTTATAGGCAACTGGTAAAATTGTGGTGCTGAAGTCTCCTTTAGCTCCAAGACCTAATACCTTATTATTTAATGCTCTTGCTGGCTGAGAATGACTCCTAGTGTAGACCTCCACACAGCCATGTTAGCGTTCCAGCTGACAAAAGAGTGTCGAGCCTTGTTTGCTTTTCTCTGGAAAAACCAACAACCGACCTAGATCTAGAGCTGCAAGGCCGGAGGGTTTCCCGCAGCCACCTCCTATTTTCACAAGCACTGCAAGATTCCGTAACCCGACAGTTCCCTGTAAATTCCGCTCTTACCGGTGCGCAGTGGGTCGGTTGCTGTGTCCCCTCCCCAAGCAGAGCCCTGATATTGGCTTAGTTTACCTTTTATACCAACTCACATGTCAGGGTCACATGGCTTCAATGCGGAAAGAGTTTTTAAGAAATAAAGTCCGCTTTTGGGACATGGGAGGACTGTGGGGGGATTTCCTTACCACCTAAGACAATAAAAGCTTTTCACAGTCTTTCCTGGCCTGCAATCAAAGGACAGGATGTTTTCTTGGACTTCAAATGCCAGCTCCCGAATTTTTCTTTAAAGGCCTTTTATCACTGTAAGAGCTCACCAGAGGTGCAGGACCAGAGTCCTTACCTCGGGTAGATAGCCGCGGGCAGGTTTTAGCCAAATGAGTGACCTTTCCGTACTCCGCCATAGGGCACTACACAAAACCTTTCACCTTGTTTATTCATGAATATAGCACTGAATTCTTACCCGAGAAGTTTGGGACAAAACACGGACCTGTCACGCACTACATCGCAAACCCAGTAGCCCAGCCTTATCCTGACTGTTTAAAAACAGTAGCGGCAATAGCCGAATTAGCAGAAGCTTCGCCTGAGTTGATTTTAGACCATGAGCTTTTTCACAAGTTCCTTGTGCTATGGATATTCTATTAAATTCCACCCAAATTCAGGGATTTTCAGCCACCCATACTTGAGCAAAACTTCAAGACCTGGAAACTCAGAACTCATCAGACCACTGAAGACTCCCGGATCTGTATGCCTGCTGGAAACCTTGAGGCAAGGATGACTGGGCAAGTGTTGTATCCTCAGAGGCAGGGCTTTGAAAGGTGGTTGGATCCTGGGGTGCTATAGCTACCTTTTAGGAGATAGAGCCTGGTGGATGTTCCGCCATGCTATTCCTGCCTCTGAGTCAGTCAATTATAGACTAAAACCTCTAAAAACTGTGAGTCCAAATAAGCCTCTTCTCCCTTAATGTGAATGTTGAGCGTTTTGTCACAGTGATAAGAAAATAACTAAGATAGATTTTGGTAACAAAGAAGTGGGGTCACTGTTGTGATGACCTGACCATGTGCGTTAGAACTGGCTCATGGGAAGAGTGTGCAAAGGTCTAGAGATGCCATCTAGAAAAGCCCTAGAATGCTGTAAGCAAAGCTTGATGGGAGACTCTGATTGGAGCTCAGAAAATCAGAATGCTCAGAAATGCAGAGTGTAAATATCAGGCTTAGCAGGTTTGAGTTGGGAACAATGACTCCACTGGCAGTTAGGCTACTGACCATGTGTGTTATGTTTTGGCAGAAAATGTGCCTACATTTTGCTCAGGTCCTAAGACTTTGAAGGAGACTGAGATCAAAGCTGGAAGACTAGTGCGTCTGGTAGAGGAAATTTCAAGGTAACACAGTGTTCAGGCTGTGGCAATGGGTATGGCTTTTAGCCAGTTTTATACTAAAAATCAAGACCAAAAAGTCCACTTAAAAATTTTCGGTTTGCCCAGAAAGAAAGCACCTGAAAGTTGGATCAGAAGACAGCTTGGTTGCTACAAAGATGAGTACTAAACAGAAGCCAGATACTTCACATTAGAACAATAGGAGAGGTGGCTTGAGGGCATCTCGTGAATCGGCAAGATACTGCCCTTCACAGGTTTGAGAACACAAAACTAAAAGACTTTACTCTGAGAAGAGAACTCTAGGGGATCTTGCTCAAAAAGAACAATCTGGGGGATTGGTTCCCTAGAATTTGGCTTACAGTGCTCAGGCATCCAGGCACTTGGAGGCTTCTGTACCCAGGATCCAAGGGGAGCTTGGCTACTGCTCAAGCGGCTAAAAGACCTTGGCATCATCCATGTGGTGCTGGTTTTACAGGCATGCAGAATGCAAGAGTTGTGGGAGTTAGGGAGGCTTTCACCCAGACTTCACAGGAAGGTATAGAAAGCCAGGCAATGTGTGACTAAGAGGGAAGTGAATGAAGATATGAGAGTGAAGCCAGAAGTGCAGGGGGGCCCCAGGAAGCTGGAGTTGTCAGAAACATGAAGCATCTGCTGAGAAGGGCTGCAGCCAGTGAGCAGAGCCGCCTCAGGAGGGTGCCGGGGGCCTTCAACCAGAAATGCCGGGGGTAGAGCTGCCTGAGCCATTCAGAGGTCACACACAACTTGCCTCAGGTGCTGGACATATACCCATGGTATTGTAATCCAAATATTGAATATTGTAATCCAAGTATTGTAACCCTTTTTCTAATCTTTCTCACAATCCACAAAGTTATATTTGTAATCCCATTGAAATGTTATTGGAATCCCAGCAAGTTAATTGCAATCCATCATCTCCAATGCAACCCATGGTGAGAGTAAAACCACTGAGACATATTCAAAGTTAAGGGCAGCTCAGGGGTCCTAAACATGACCCAACTGAAGATACTTGGACAAAGGCCTTGATCCAAGGCCTTTCAGAATTTATTATCTCATAAAGAAGGGAGTGGTTCAATGAGTGACAGTGAGGATGGCGGAACTACGTGAATAACCTGAGCTGGCTATCCAGGTAGGGAGGAAACGTCTTTGCAAAATGCAGGAAAAATGACATGCAGAAGGATCAGTCTGCATAATTTAATTAAAGTAGCATTTGAATTGTTTTAGGAGGCTGTTGCTTCAGTTTCTGATGTGTAAACTTTTGTGCCCTAAGGAGTCACATCTTCTTACTTTGAGGCTCATACCCAGCTGACATTCCTGGAGCTGAGTGGCTCTGCCATCCTGCTGCACTTGGATCTTCTACAGAGAGCACTATGGGAGGAAACAGGAGACTGTCAGATTGGCATTAGAGATTACATATTAGTACTTCAGCTGGCCTTATTTGCAATGCTTAGAACCAATGAAGAGAGAAGGAAATACCATAGTCATCTCTGTACATATTAGCATATGAAAATAAGCCTTGATTTAACTAATGTTGCAGCAGTTGTTCTGCATTCAAGGAGAGGAGCTCAAATTGTCTCCTACACGTGGGACCCAATGTTTGCCCTGCTGGGATTTGCTCCTGCTCTGGTCCAATTTATTTCTATCTTCCTGTTCCTCTCTTTAGAAGGGGAATAGTTATCCTGTGCTATTGCATGTCAGCAGTGTATAATTTCATTTTGATTTTTACAGACCCTCACAGCTAAGAGTCTCAGAAAAGGCTTTAGATTTGGACTTTTAAGCAATGCTGGGGCTGTTAAAATTTTTGGCAATTCTTAGAGATGGATTAAACTCATTTTTCATAAAAAGATGGGCATGTCTTTTTGGGGGTAGGGATGGAATGTAAGTTTAGTTCTAGGGTATCCCCAAAGGCCTCATGTGCTCAGCAGTTGGTCTTTGGAAGGTGATTGGGTCTGGTGGTGCTGTACTCATCAGGAAATTAATTCACAAATGGGTTCAGAGCTCAAGGTGTCGTAAGGAGTTGGGCTTGGTTGTCGGTGGTTCACAGGGCCTGTGACCTGGGAGGGCAGACCTTCCTTCTTGGTGCCTCCCTTCTTTCTCTGTTTCCTGGCCACCATGATGTGAGCAGCTTTCCTCTCCCCAGATCTTTCTACCGTGCCCTTTCTGCTTTGGAGGCATCTGACCAGAGGCTGTAACTATGAGCCAAAATAAAACACTGGTCCTTTACTTTGTGGATGTTGGATGTTTCGTCTCTGTGATGAGAAAATGACTACAACAGGAAGCTTCTTCACAGAAGCAGACGGCATCCCAGACAGCTCTCAGAAGATGAGAGACTGAGACGTCTCTGCCACCCTGAAAGCCTTATTCTTTTTCCCTCGTCTCCTCCTATCTTGATCCTTTTTATTTTCCCTGTGGGAAAACTCATGGCACCATATCAGTGGACAGCTTTAGCTATAAAGTTACGTTAGCTGATACCAAAAAGTCAGGAAGTTCCACGAATGCCAAGGCACCTCAATGCTCCCAGTGAGAGTCACTCTGAAAACCTAAAGGAAGAGTGAAACGCTGCTCTTGCTGTTATAGATATTGCTAATACTTTTCCAAATTCATACAATCAACACCCTCACATTTCCAGTTAATAACCTAATCATTTCCAAATACAAAAGCTATACAGGAAGTGTGATTGGCTTGCAGGCATTGTACACTGAAACCCTCAGGACTGTGTGGGGACAGATAATTACTTGTATAAATTGTTACCAGATTAAATTCAGTAGGGTTCTTCTTTACTAAATGTGTTTCCGTATACTTAGAGTCCACAAAAAAGTAATGTCTCAACTGGCCTTTGGGAGCTATGCAGATTGACGGGTGAGCAAATGTAACAGAAATCTTTTCAAACGTCTAGAAGCGGCCCTCTGAGCCAGCCCCTGAGGGCATGCCTTGGGTCTGCAGAGAATTTGCCTACTCTCTTCAGCCTCTTCTCTGTGTCAGACGGAGTTATTTGACCTGGCTGACTTCTGCTTTTTTGAAGAACTTCCTCTGCAAGCTTTTAAAATAGTATACATGACCAGAGTCCTATGTGATCAACAGCTTAAATTAAAACCAACTTTAAAATAGAAAAGATAAGATAGTTTCCAATGAGAAAAAATCCAGTAAGATCCTTGAGGGCTTACTTTTGAAAGCAGTCAAATTATCTATAGTGTGGAATTTGAAACTAACCTATAAACTGGGGGGGGGTTGACTTTTTAACCAACCAGACCTCCCAGGGACTCAGACAGGGAGAGGGCACACTCTGGGAGACAGAAAGAGTCACGCAGCCTGAGATCACCCTTCTGCTCATCTTGGGTCTTGTGTTTGGCATTAAACAGACTGTAAGCCTGCCCATCTCTCTCCTGACCTCTAACCTGATTTTGCCACTAAGGCAGCTTAATTTAAAGGACAACTCATGCCACTGCTTCTTCAGACAGTGATACCAGACACAATGAGGAAATTTCTCAAGAGAAAGGAATGTGATGTGCTAACAGGAGAAATGAACGGTTTGCGGCCATCCTAAGCAATGGATGGAAAACTTGGGCTTTTCAAAGTTTTCTAACCTTATGCTTCTTTTAGAGGGTTTCCAGGTCACTAGACTTTTGCTGCCAGCCTAACAACAAAAAGGTACATATCTTGAATTAAGATCCTTTTGTAGAGAGGGACAGTCCTTAACCACCATCACACTTTGTACAAAGACTCTAGATGGACTTGAATACCACTGAACTGCCTCTGTCGCCTGCATTTTGCCTTATTTGATGAGAGCTGATTTGGCTGGGGTGATTCCCATGAAGGAATGCACTCCAGCCTCCTGAAATTTTCCTCCTTGTTGTCATGGTAACAGTGCCCTGGCGCTATGTTTTCTGAAGTCCCAAGTGTTTGCATTCAGCCAACTTCATGTGTTAAAGTCACCCTACTCGTGTTTTGACTAGACCAGCAAGAACATAGCTCTTCAACTGATTGCACGTCTTGACTTGTAGATTCCACACCAAGACCAAATAAGACCATTTACGATGGCCACAGAGAGTGGCATTGTGCCTGAGGTTTTGGCCGATAGCTAAAAATTAACAGGCAGCCAAACGGGGGCAGAGGAATTGTTAAAGAGAATGAAGTTTGGCTGAGGATGCTGCCATACTACAAGCTTCGTATAAGGAACTGCAACCTAGCTTAATTATAAACCAAAACCCTAAACTAGAAGGACATTTTTGCTATCAATAGCTAAATCTCAGCTAATCACAGCGGCTGAGATTCAGCCAATTGCAAGTGGCCAGCGGATCCGCCATGTTAACGGTGTTTAAAGGCAGACAGCAGTAACCCATCGAGCTGTCTCTCCCACAGACTCTTGTTCCACTGTCGCCACCTCTCTTCCTTTTCCTCTCCTTCACTTCCATTTTCTGAATATAAAAGTTGTCTGACCACGTTGCAGCCCTGTACTCATTCCACACCTGTTCTAGATCTGAGGGCTGCCTGTTTTGCCAATCAGTATTTGCTTAATTAAATTCTGCTCCTTTTAGTTTGTCTAAAGATTTTCTTTTAACAAATCTGAGCCTGCTCTTCTTTCCCCCTCATAGTGATCCTAAGGCTAGCATTCAATTCCTGATCTAGCAAATCACACCAGTCCCTTAAATCAAACTCCCCAAAGAAACACCACTTCTCCATGGCCTCTTTCTAATTCTTCTTGACCTGAACTGCCTCCCTTCCGTCTTACAGGGACTAGGCCTCTGCCTATCATCAAACCAGCCTGGACCTGTTCGGACTCCCAGAGGATCTCCAAGTCAGTGCTACCCGAGTCAAACACACTGGCTCCCTTCAGTGGACGTCCACTCCTCCCCACAGCCCCGAGGACCTCTGCCATCAGTTTGGTCCCCAACTGTAAATCTGGAAGCACTCCTCAGCTCTTTCCTTATCTCCCCCTACTTGAACACCCAGAGAGTTCTTGACTGAACCCTGGCCACTTCATCCCACTCCCGTGCCTACCGCCCAATTCAGACAGTGCTCGTCCCTCACCAGGACAGCCGAACACCCTCCTCCCTGGTCCTCCATCTCCCATCACGCCCTCTACCCCTCTCTCACACAGCGGCCGGATGAGTTGTCTAAAACAGGACTCAACACCCCGAGCCCTCTCTGTTAACTGCTGGACAAAGCCATGCTGTCTGCCGAGCCGGCGAACGTCCGGGGCTGCCGCCCTGCCTGCCACCCCGGCTCAGGGTCCTGCACTCCGGCTGCCCCGGACCTTCGGCCCTTTGTGCACGTCGGGCTTCAGCCACGCCGGCGCATCTGGGGTCTGCACTGCTCTGCACAGCTCCCCGCCTCCAGGTAGTTGCTGCAGTTGCTTCTAGGTGGATGACTCTTATTCTCGTTTTAACATAGGAATGTCATTCCATTCAGGTGGCCCTGCTAGGTGTGATGCTTTTCTCTCCTTTGCTCCAGCAAGAGAATTATGCTCCTTTCCATAATTCTACTCTGTGCACCACCAGTTGTCATACTTAGCCCTCGTCTTCCAGTTGGTCGTGGGGCACTAGGCACTGTGCTGGCTTCAAAGGTCCAACACAGAACAGGAAGGACCTGGTCCCCACCAGCCTGGGCGTCTGTGTGCCTTTGAGGCCAGCCAAGATCCACTTCACGATAAAACACTCTCTCAGTAGCCAACCGACTGTGAGAGAGGGG
>RJWM01051097.1:0-10547 GCA_004363535.1 Dasyprocta punctata
TCCAACGTGTTACTACTCCCTTGCTTGTCAGACTGGTTAGCCCCCTCTCTCCTCAACCTGCTTAGATCACTGCTAGAGAGCAGCTGTGGTGGTCAAAGGTCAGCAGACAGACAGACTGTAGGTTATTAAATATGTCAATGTTTCAGCATATCTTATAGTAAAATTCTAATAGGCCGTTTAAGGGGAGAATAAATCAAATGGAAAGGTAACATAGTAAAAGCATCCTTTCTACCCATCCAACACTAGAAACAAGTTATTCTCTCACCGTCTTGATATTATATTATCAAAGACCAAGAAGGGAGATTAAGTGGAATTTGCTGTGGCAAGCAGTTCTTAAAATGTAATTGCAAAAGCAATAGATGAACATGCCTACCCTGATATATTCAAATCACATATAATGGAGCCATAACATAGTATGAAAAAATAGCCTTGTGGGGATGGGGAGCTTCTCCAGAACTTTTATGTAGTAACACTAGGTTTTAATTACTTCCTAATGACTGTAACAATTTTTAGAGCTTTGGAATAAGTTTTTTTTTCCTAAATTACATTAAAAATAAATATCTGGGGCAGTGTTTACCCTCTTGCCAAGCTGAAATCACAAGAGGGGTCTCATTTGCTGTAATCCTAGCACTCAGGCTGAGGCAGGAAGATAACTTTGATGTCAGCCTGGGCCACACAGCGAGTTGAAGGCCAGCTTGGACTGCATAAGAATACTGTGCCAGAGAGAGAGAGAGAGAGAGAGAGAGAGAGAGAGAGAGAGAGAGAGAGAATCCAGTCACCCACTATGTGAGCAAGGCACCCAGGCCAGAGGGCAGGGATGGTTAGGAAGAGGTCACTGTTGCCCAGTGCTGCATCTCGCATTGGTCAGGAATCAGTTACAAACCACCAAGGCCCTCAGTTGGTGGCCAAGCCTTGCTTCATGAACGCTGCCTCTGATGCATGAATTGTGGGGTCTCTGAAGGAATGCCAGGGGAGAGCCCTGACTGCAGCACCTTCAGTCCTTACCAGTGGGAGCTAGTGTCACGTAACGGGCCACTGTCACGTAACGGGCCAATGCCTTCTGATGGGAAGGACCGCTTAACTTCAAGTTTGCAACCTTGTAACTGTTACCTTTCTCACCTTTTCGGTCGTTTCCTATGCCCTTCCTCCTCTGCTTTCTTCTCTTCTTTCTTCAAGTTAAAGACTAGTGTTCACTATTAAAGAGCTTCAAAGCTCACAACTGGAGATGTAGGATACAGTATAGATATTAGGTTTAGAACAGTTTATTGCAAAGCACTCTCTACAGATGTTGCAATAGTAGTTTATAGTAATTGCTAGTTTGTGATCTACAACATTTTCATGTCCTAATCTTTGTCACAGGCCTGTGAGATGGTAGCAAGCACTGTTGCTCTCACTGACAAAAGGGCACAGAGCCCCTGAAGGGTGCTCTGTGTCACCTGCTCTTTTTTTTTTTTGTATTTTTTTAATTTTAAAAACAAAACAAAAAGATCAAAACAATGCAGAATTAAAAAAAAAAAGAAGGAAATTAGCACTAGTTAATATTCTTATCTTTGAGGTCTCCAGCCTCTGCTAGCCAGATTTCTTTTGAAAATAAAACAGCTTTATATTTCAGAATGTCTCCTGAGCTTTTTCTTCTGCTGTTTCCAATAAATGCGTTTTCACATGCCTTTTAGGATACTTGAAAAATATTAAAGAAGCTGTTAATTTTTTAGAAAATTTGCAAATGAGTTATAAAAAATATCTGGTGGTCTGGAACCATTTAGATGATCCCACCCTATAGAAACGTTGGACTTCTTGTTTAGCTGGAAGATCCTTAGGTGGGTCACAACAGCTGAACGGTGGAGGGCCATGCAGGCATGCCTGTTTTACAGGTGAACAAATCAAGGCTCAGGAAGATTAGTTGACATGTCTGTACCTGTGCAATTGGTAAGCAGCAAAGGTACAGTTGACACTTTGGTAGTCTATGTTGGTTCCTTGCTTTTAACTACTACACTGTGTGTATCTAAAAGGGAAGAGAAAGCACAAGTAGGTGCAATGAAAATAATTCTATTTTCACTAAGACCCTACCCATAAGAAAAATAAACATTCAGCTAAACTCTGCTGGACTGGCTGGGAAGCAGGACTTGTAAAAGCTCCCTTGCTGCAGGGTGTGTTTGCCTTGAGGGCAGGGCTGTCCCTCATCTCTCCACTCCCATTACAGTATAGCCTGTGTCACATGCCAGACATACCAGACAGCACGGATTGAACAGAGTTGTTACCCAACTGGGTAATTTGCTGGCAACCTTGAGATCATTGTATTGAGCCTGAGCCTTGAGTGATGCTTCCTGATTAGTTGAAGAACCAGAAAATAGCAAGAGAGAAGCTCAGAGCCTCTCTAAATTCTGAGTAGCATGTGCAAATCTTTCTGGAGGGGTCAAGAGGAGAGATCTTGAGGGAACCACGAAAGAAGGTGCATACCTCCATCTGCCACCTTGGCCTGTGAAATCTGGTGAGAGTCTCATGCCCTGATGGAAGTTGACTTGGACCTATGACCACATGCCGGGAGAGATGAGGTGATTTTAAACTTGGGCACAATGCAGTTTTCACAGGTGGTCACTGGAGTGCTCCAGAAGCTGGTTGGAGGCATGGGTACACTTTCTGGAGGACTCTGAACACTGAGTCTGTGCGATGGGGCAAGAAGAGCATTATTCATAGTCAGTCAGGGCTCCAGGAAGGACTTCCTGGTGACAACAGGGGTTTAAGGCCCCACATCATTCTTTTCTGTAATGAACTGCTTCTCTGCCCTCCTGTGGGTGGGATTTCTGCAGTACTCTTCCTCCCTCTCTTTCTCCTGTACCTATTGAGTGCTTGCTAGTGAAGAGCACTGCTCTGGGCATTTGGGAAGGTTTGGAAGAGAACGTGTTGACCTTCTGCTGCAGGAATGTATAGCAGTACACTGGCATGTGTACTGATACGAAGGAACACCATGTGGATGTGCATATAGTGAGTCCAGCTGGGGCCTTCTATGATTTTCTGAATCTCGTTTTCCACATCCCCATTTTGCCTCTGCCAATTGTGACCACTGCTGTCCTGTGACTTTGTAGTGTCCTCTGCACCCAGGATGCCTTGCTTTCTCTTCTATCTGCCTTCTCCTCCGACCTTCACTGGTAGGCGGTTGTGTTGCTCATAGCCCTGGCTGGGTACTTGCCTTCTGAGCTCTAGAGAAGAGGCCTGGGCCTGCTTCCCTGAGTGTCTGTACAAGAGAGCAGTTCTAGAAAGGAAAATATGGCCATTATTTAGGCTTGTTTCCCAATTTGCACCAGAAATAAACACTGCTAAGACAAAATGGATGCACAATAACTATAGGATCTATCTGAATAAATAGCAAAGACCTAGAAGAAATGAGCAGCTGTGAGCAGGTGAGCCACTGATGAAGGAGGCTCACCCTATAATTTGGACCAGTTGCAGCAGAATAAAAGCTCCACTCCAGGTGAGGATCACATTTGACAAATAAGCAAGAGCTGTATTATATCACTGTGCCTGAGTCACAGGTACAGCGTGGAGAATTCTGTTTAGCAGTGGAGGTGAAGAGAAAAAGTCACAGGAGGCTCAGATCAATGGAATAGAGAAGGATGAAAACTTCAAGATGAGAGAAAAAGAAAGACCAATGACTCTAGTGCTTGTACACACACACACACACACACACACACACATGCACACATTCATAAGGCAGTCTAAGTGTCAACTAACAGATGGGCTGGTCACATAGACTAGAGTTAGGGCAACAGATGGACAATTCATTGCATAAATTGGCTACCCAGGGACCACAAATGACAGCTAGGAAATCCAGGGATGTAGCAGGTTGACCCAATGATAACATCCCTGTGCAGAGGTAGAAACAGGGTGCTCATGATCTGAAAGGGTAGTGAACAGCATCTGGCACTGGTGGGGAAAGAAATCAAGGTAAATTCAATAAGGGAATGAAGGAAATTTCATTGTGTGTGGATGTATTCTTTTTAATTTAATAATAAGAGTTTAATTCATCTTTGTAAGACCTGACTTTAATTATGTCACTTCTGAATGTTGTAAGCATAGGGCAGTCACAGCAGAGGAAATAACATCTGGATATTTGGTATATATGCAAACTACATCTGAAGTAAATTTTCTTAACCCTGAACTTTGAGCACACACTGCAAAATAATAACTTTCTTGAAAATCGTTAATTGCAGAATGTGGTTCAGTTTTCAAAATAAAGTATACAATACAATATAAACAGAAGTCATTAGGTTAAAAACATATAGCATTAAAGTAAAACAAAAGTCATTCTCTCAGACTCTATGTAGGTCATTGTCATAGTTCTTTGATGGTATGAATAGCCTTTTCACTTGGTGACAAAATGGATGAAATGGCAAATCTTTAAGTTGTTGCCTACTCAGCATATTTGTACACATTTAATGTATGTACATGTTCAAGTTAGGAACTCTTTTTTGAAAGTTTTAAAAAAATTGTTCACTTATGCAAAAGTCAGGTATGATAGTGGGAAGGGCAGGGCTTTTTCTATCATCATGAAGGTGGGCATCCATTGCTTTAAAAGATAAACTTTAATTTTTAAGGCAGTTTTAAAATTACAGGAAAAAGAAGCAGGAAATACACAGAGTTCCCGTATTACCAACTCTTTCCCTAGTGTGCATTCATCTCCCTTTCTGTTAACATCTTGAGTTAGTGGATATCTGCTATAATTGATAAGCCAGTATCCACACATTATTATTACCTGAAGTTCATGATTTGTACTGTTGGTTGTTATATAGTCTATGCAATTTGGTACATGTAGAATGATATGTATCCACCATCTTAGTATCATGAAAAATAGTTTCATTTCCCTAAATGTTCCTGTGTCCCATCTATTCACCCCCCACCCCCACAAACCTCTGGTGGTGCCTGACTTTTTACTGTTCATACTTTTACCTTTTTCAAAATGTCATGCAGACATCTGATTCCAGGATGTAGTTGGAATTATGTAGTGTGCAGCCTTTTTACATTTGCTCTTTTCACTTAACAATCTGCATTCAAGCTTCCTCCAAGTCTTTTTGTGATTTGATGCCTCGTATCTTTTTACCACTGAATCATATTCCACCTTACGAATGAACCGTGGGTTATTTACATTTTTGCCTGTTTTAAGTCATTGCAGTTGCTTCCAGATTTTGAAAAATGTGACCATACTTGAGATAAACTTTGGTGGACAGGTTTTGGTGTGCACATAACGTCTCAACTCATTTGCATCAGTATCTGGGAATGTGACCCTATATCTCTGGTAAGACTCTATTAAGCCTTGTAGGACACTGCTACACTGTCTTTCACTTTGTGCCACTGGCCACCAGTAGCAAATGAGAGCGCCTGTCACTTCCCATCCTTGCTAGTGTTTGGTGTCAGTAACATTTTGGATTTTGGCCTGGAGTGATCTTATTGCTTCATGTCACTGTGTTCCTAATGGGGTAGGACATGGAGCATCTTTTCTCAGGCCTCGTTGCACCTGTGGGTCTTCCCACTGGGAGACCTAAGTGACTTTGGGAAGGCAGCTGTGAGTCTTCAGAGCAGGATCTTTTATTGCAAATATTCGCCTGGAGAGTCAATCTGGATTGTGCTACACTGAACCCTGGCACTCCCTCCTTTCTTTTCATGTTCACTTTTTTCTATTGATCTTGACACTGAGATACACCCATGGCTTTGGTCTCTCATTTTTTGCTCCCTTGGCCATCTGTGCTTCTGATGACTGCAGCTGACCTGGCTGTGGTTGTCGATCTACCAGGGCCAGCGCCCCCGTCTTGTCTGCTTACTGCCATCAGCAGTGACAGTGACAGCTCATTTCAATGAGGCCTAATGTCCAACAGCATTATCACAGGTTCAGTGGTTACTGATCAAAACAGCATCGACTTGGGTATTTTATCACTTTATATGGCTAAACCCAAACTCTATTACTGTCACCCCCAAATTCTTCTTCTGAACCTCCCAGTTCTTCCACTGATGGTTTCACCATTCTCCCAGTACCTCAAAATAGAAATCACAAGGTAATCTTCACTTATGCTTCCCCTTCTTCTCACACAGGTCATCCTTGCCTGTTCTCAACCCTGAGCCTGTAATGCCCAGGGTACACTCTTTCGGAGGGCCTGAGTTCTTCCATCATAGGGGAAAAAAAGCCATCCTGCTCCAGAAACATACTTCTGTGTACTCAGGCATTCTGCCAATTCCATATTCACTTTTACAAAACTCCCCATGTATGGGACAGCCTCTCTGGTATCTCCAGTGTTGAAGTCTGGAAAGATCCTCAAATCTCTCTTAAACACTGGAGTGCTTCTCTATGCCCGTCTCTCCATGCCACAGCGTGGAGTGGCTCTGGCTTCTGGTGGCTCCTCAAGGCTCAATGTTAGGCTCCAACTCCATAGTTCTCGAGAGAATAGGGAAACTGCTGAGTAGGAGAATGAGAAGGAAGCAGCTCTTCTTAACCTGACTTCTAGTCAGATCTTCACTGTGTGATTTTGTTATTCTCTCTAAAGTGAATTCTTATGAGTCTTCTAGAAATCAATTATAATAAAACATATTACAAAACTAAGTTGCAGTAATTTTAAAAGCTTTGCCATGTACTTATTTATGCCCTCATTTCCTTCTCTTCCCTCAGGTAAATAAGAATTTGATTATATATTTTTTCTTTAAAAATGCTTTTCAGCTGGGCATGGTGACACAAGCCTGAAATCACAGCACTCTAGGAGGCTGAGGAAACAGGATGGCAAGTTTGAGCACACCAAGTGTGGGCAACTTGGTGAGACTTTGTCTCAAAATAAAAAGTAAAAAAGGACGGGGACATAACTCAGTGTGAAGGCCCTGGGTTCAGTTCTCAGGACTACAAAATAATAATAAAACAAATTTTAAAAAATCACAAGCTTCAGGTATGTGTGTCTTTGTGTCATAGAAAACATATTTTACTTTAATAAGCTAACAGTTTGCTACAATTGAGGAAACAAAACTCTCTAAGTGAATACTCTTGGATAACTTCACAGATTTGATCAAAGAGCTGCAGACAGTCCTTTGTGACATAAAGATGAATTTAGATCACCTTCTCAAACTGTGCTCATTTGTCATTATGTTGCTGCGAAAGTAGCCTCCTGGTTTCCATTACCTTGCAGCTCATGAGAACTCCAGCTTTTAGCACATAACATTTCATCTCATAAAATATAGGGCCATATCTGCAATTGTCCAAAATATCCTTATCCCTGAATGGAATTCAGGTGAAGCCTCCTTTATCTGAAATGCTTAAGGACAGAAGTGTTTACAGTTTTGGATGTTTCAGACTTTGGAATGGGTGCATACACATAATGAGATATCTTAGAGATGGCACCTCAATCTAACAGAATTTATTGACTAGTATGTTTCAAATATACCTTGTACACGCATAACCTGAGAGTAATTTTGTGCAATATTTTAAATAATTTTGTGTATAAAACAAAGTGTCATGGCATGAAATTTTCCACTTGTGGCATGACAGTAGTCAAAAAGTTTCAGATTTCAGAACACTTTGGATTTTCAGATTAGGGATGCTCAAACTCGACTGCAAATATGTGTTCAAAGTGTAAGTTAATTACAAGATATATTTGATTCTGACTGTTTCAGAAGCTCAACATATAATCTTTTTTCAGCAGTTTTCTCTTCTACCATGTTTGCAGGTGGTTTTAAGCCATTCGTTGGGGGCTGGGACTGCCTGGTTCCAGCCACTTTGGGTGGGCCCTGCTGAGTGAGCTGGGTGAGCTGTGAAGTGGGGCCTCAGTGGCTGGCCCTGGAGAAGTGGGCAGGTGGGCTTGACCAATGTGAAGAAAGGAGAGGGCAGGCAGGTGGCCTTCTGGTGTATGTGGTTAGAAAGGTAAGATGACTACTTAGTGGGAAACCTTTAGTCTTGATGAATGGGCCAGAGACACAGGCCAAGAAACTAACTTGGGAATAAACTGAAAGGCAGTATAGAGGACACTGGAAAGTCAGCTGAATTGATGGACTGGCCTATTTGCTGCATAAATTGCAGTGACAGCCAAATGCAGGCAGTATTTTTTTTGGGGGGTAATGTTGGCCCATAGAGGAATAGGAAGCCTTAAACACATCCCTCAGGATGTGCCACCACCAGATCTGGAGCTGAGCTCTGTGTGTGTGTGTGTGTAGTATTGGGGATGGAATCCAAGGCCTTTCCACTGAGTTACAAACCCCAGCTACACTTTTCCCCTTTTAAATTTATTTTGAGGCTCAGCTGAAGCTTTGATGATGCCCACTAGGATTATTAGGTCATGGCAAATTGAGCTTTCTGTCTTTGCCACAGGCAAGTTGGAGCATTGAGGTTCATTTTCACTTTTCATCTGTGGCTTACTTGATGCCTCTTCTGAATATCTTGGTGGTGTTTTATCCAAGTAAGTCCTGGATGTAGGAGAGGCCTACCCATATTCTAGGAATCAGACCAGATGATAAAATGCCATGTAGCTGGCTGAAGAGGCTCTGCTTACACACTGAGTTGTGGGAGAAGGGAAAGGCAAAGGCCCAGGCTCCTCTGGAGCAGCCACAAAAGTTGATCTTGGCTCCTGGACACTGTGTGGTGCGCATGGGCTGCCAACCACTGGGGGTGGTCATTCAGGTGTGATGGGCATATCACCTGCGCTCCTGGGCAGCAGCATCAGCTCTGGGGCGTCAGCAAGTGCAGTGCTGGCTGGAAATAGTGGTCCACACCACTATCCAACTGTTAGAGCTGAAAGTGCCTTTGGAATCTCTCTTTCTGCAGAGCAGGAAATAGACTCAAGAAGGCTGGTGACTTACCATACATAGTCAGGCAGCAGGCCTGTCTGTAATCATCAGCACAATCAAGATAGTGAACGCATCCATCCTCCCAGAGCTTTATATGGGTCTTTGTCATCTCCTTCCTGCCTTTCTCATCCCTCAACTCCTGTGCCCAGGTAACTTCTGCTCTGTATTTTGTAGAACTTTGTATGGAATTGTGCAGTATGTATCTTTTACATCTAGCTTCTTTCACTCAACTTAATTGCTTTGAGAGTCATCTATGTTCTTTTATGTATTGGTAGTTGATTCATTTTAAACTGCTTAAAAGTAGTCTGTGGTATGGATTTACCACTCAGTTATCTGTTGGTGGACATTTGGGTTGTTTTCAGTTTAGGGCCATTACAAAGAATACTGCCATAAACATTCATGTACAAGTCTTTGGGTACACATCACTTTTGATTCTCTTAGAAAAATTCTTAGAAATGAAATGACTACTGCATCATAAGATTGGTGTGTGCTAGCTTTTCAAGAAATTGCCAGCGTTTTTTCTTAGTGGTTATGCCATTTTCATTCCTATCAGCAATGTGCATGAGTGCCAGTTTCTGACCAACACTTGGTCAGTCTGCTTGACTAGCCCTTCTCATAGGTACATAGTAACAGCACATACAGCAGTAGTTTTCACTTGCATTTGCCTAGTGATGTATATTGAGTCTTATTATGTGCTTGTTTGCCATCTATGACCTTCTTTCATGAAGTGTGTATAACTTTTGGATTCTTTTTTATGCAGTTGGTTATTTTCTTACTTTACAATGTTGAGTTCTTTATATATACTATATTCTGGGTGCAAATCCTTTATCAGATATTTACTTGCCAATATTTTCTTCAAGTCTTCGGTTTGTGTTTGCATCTTTTACCAGTGATTTTGACAAGCTGCAGTTATAAATTTCTTTTTTTTTTAATTTAAGCGAAGAAGAAAAAAAAGACATATATAACAAAGACAACAAGCAAAAGAGACAAACAAATGACTAGAGTAAATGCACAACAGTAACACTGCAGGTTTACAAAACAGGATGATAGAAACTTGACAATGGTTGCAATACTGCGTATCGTTATCTTTAAAATGGTTACTTACATTAACAGATATAGACATGTAAAACTGATCCAATCATATGAGTATTAATTGTTATTTCTCAACAATGCAGTTATAAATTTCATTGAAGTCTAATCAATCAATTTATTCTTTTATGGATTATAGTTTTATGTCATATTTAAAAAATCTTGGGTTAATCCACATTCACAAAAGTTTTCTCCTATTTTTGCAAGAGTCTTTATAGTTCAAGATATACATTTAGGCCCACTCACCATTTTGAGCTAATTTTTGTGTATGGTGCAAGCATTTGTCACCTGTGCAGTAATATACTAAAAGGCATGTGGTGTCTTTATCCATAGAGGTAGGAGTTTTCTACCAATACTCTCGTATTCAAATGCAAAGGTCAGTGATACATTATATATGTGCATCATTCAGAAAAAATAGTAGAATACAGTGCCCAGTTTTCATAATACATTTAATGAAAGAATAATAAGGTCATTAAGGGCAATCAGTGTTTTGTTATATCTTGATTATATTCTTGATTATAGTTTGTTATATTTCTTGTTGTGAACATAGAATAAGAAGGATGCTCCTTCCTCTTTGATGGAGACCAACAGGGTCCTAGGCCCCCACATAAAACCTCCTCAACAGCAGTGATTGCATGTTGTTTACCCCC
>RJWM01051098.1:0-10530 GCA_004363535.1 Dasyprocta punctata
CACTGTTGACATCGTTGTTGTTGCTTGTGCTTTTATTGTCATTATTAATGCTGCTATTATAATTGCTATTGTTAATGCTGCTGTTGCTGTTGGTGTTGCTGATACTGCTATTATTGATGATACTATTTCTGCTGCTATTGTTACCACCATTGTTGTTGTTGCTGCTATTCTGAATGCTGTTGGTGGTTCTATAGCTGCTGTTTTTGCTGTTGTTGTTGACATTGTTGCTGATGTTGCCATTACTGTTGCTGTTCTGGCCATTATTAAAGCTGCTGTTATAGTTGATCTTGTTAGTGTTCCTGTTGCTGCTACTGTTGTTGCTCTTTTTGGTGCTGACATTGTTGTTGCTGTTATAGCTATTATTGATGGTGCTGTTGTAGTTGCTATTGTTAGTGCTCCTGTTGCTACTGCTGCTATTGTTGCCATTGTTTTTGCTGCTGTTGGTGGTTCTATGGCTGCTGTTGTTGCTGATGCTATTGTTGACATTGCTGTTGTTGTCATTCCTGCTGCTGTTATAATTGCTACTCTTGGTGCTGCTACAGTTGATGCTGTTGCTGTTATTGCTACTGCTGTTACTTCTGCTGTTGCTGTTACTGATACAGCTGTGGCTGTTGTTGCTGCTATTGTTATTCCTACCACTGGTACTGCTGCTGCTGCTGTTGATGATGACATAGTTAGTGATGCTGCTGTTGCTACTACTATTGTTGATATTATTGTTTTTGTTGTTGCTGGTGGTAATAGTTGTGTTGCTGCCATCATCACTATTGTTGATTCTACCACTATGGCTGCTGTTGCTGCTGTTGATGGTGGTGACACTGCTATTATTCCTATTGTTGGTGTTACTGCTATTGTTGATTTTACTATTGTTGCCACTGCTGTAGCTGCTGCTGTTGGTAGTTATGTTACTATTAGTGATATTGCAGTTGCTACTGTAACTGCAATTTATGCTGTTATTGATGCCAGTGTTGTTGCTGTTCTTGATGCTGCTGGTGGTATTGCTGGTGGTGCTACTGCTGCTATTGATGCTATCTTTGGTGTTACTATTAGTGTCGCTGTTGCTGCTACTATTGCTGCTGCTGCTGTTCTTACTGCTGCTACCATTGTTATAGCTATTGTCAGTGCTATAGGTCCTGTTGGTGATAGTGATAACAGTGTTGTTGTTGTTCCCACTACTGTTGGTACTGCTGTTGCTGCTGTAAATGTTGCTGGTGGTATTGCTACTGTTGCTGTTGCTGATGATTCTGTTCCTGTTGGCAGCAATGTTGCTGCTACTGTTGCTGCTGCTACTGTTGAGGCTACTGTTCATGGAAGTAATATTGCTGCTGTTATTGCTACTAATGTTGCTGATGATTTTGCATTTGTTGGTTCTGTTGGTGTTGCTATTATTGCTGTTGCTATTGGTGTTGATGCTGTTGCTGCTGGTGGTGCTACTGTTAGAGATTCTGCTATAGTAATTGGTGGTGATGCTGCTGCTGCTGCTGCTGCTGTAGTAGCTGGTGGCAATGGTGGTGGTGCTGCTGTTGTTGCTGCTATTGTTGATTCTACTGTTGTTGCCACCACCTCTGCTACTGTTGTTGCTGTTAATGGTTCTCCTATTCCTGCTGCTGTTGGTAGCAGAGCTGTTGCAACTGTTGTTGCTGCTATTATTGATGCTACTGTTGATGGTAATAATATTTCTGCTGCTGTTGCTGATGTTGCTGGTAATTTTACTTTTGTTAGTGCTATTATTGTTGTTGCTGCTATTGGTGGTGGTGCTACTGTTGTTCCTGCTGCTGTTGCTGAAGATGCTGTTGTTGCAGTTATTGTGGGTGGTCGTGGTGCTGCTGCTGTTGGAGGTGATGCTGTTGTAGTTAGTGATGCTACTGCTGCAGTTGTTACAGTTAGAGACAGTGCTTCTGCTGTTGTGGCTGTTGTTATTGCCACCACCACTGCCACCATCATCATCACCACCACTGCTGCTGCCACCGCTGCTGTTCATGCTGATGTTGTTACTGCTATTCTTGATGTTAGTGGTGGTACTGTGGTTGCTGCTACTGTTGATGCTGTCATTGGTGAAACCATTGACATCAGTGTCACTGTTGTTTTTGCTGATGATGCTATTGTTTCTACTGTCATTACTGCTATTGTCAATGCTACTGTTGTTCCTGCTGTCAGTAGTGATGATAGTGTTGCTGTTGTTGCTACAATTGTTGGTGCTACTGTTTTTGCTGCTGCTCATGTTGCTGATTACAACACTGATGTTGCTGTTGATGCTGTTGGTGGTGCTTCCACTGCTGTTGCTGCTGCTACTGCTACTGCTGGTAGTGGTGCTGCTATAATTGTTGCTATTGCTGCTGCTGTTGATATTGCTGCTGGTGTTGCTATTGCCATTGGTGGTGGTGGTAGTGCTGCTGCTGCTCCTGCTTCTGCTCTTGGTGATGTTGCTGTTGTTGCCTTTGCTGTCATTGTCAGTGTTGCTGTTGTTGCTGCTATTCTTGATGCTGGTAGTGATGGTGGTGCTATCATTGCAACCACTGTTAGTGGCAACATTGGTGCTCTTTGTGGTGGTGCTCTTGCTATTGCTGCTCTTTCTGCCATTGTTGGTGCGGCTATTGTTTCTGCTGTTGTTACTTTTGCTAATGTTGCTGATTATGATTCTAATGCTACTGTTTCTATTGTTGCCAGTGACAATGTTGCTGATGCTATTGGTACTGCTGCTGGTGGTATTACTGTTGGTTGCACTGTTATTGTTTTTATTGCTGCTGCTGCTGCTGCTGCTGCCACTGTTACTGCTGCTGATAGTGGAAATGGTGTTGTTATTGCTACTGTTTTTACTGCTATTGTTGATGACAGCATTGTTGCTGCTTTTGCTAAAAATGTTGTTGCCACTGGTGGTGGTATTGATGTTGGTGGTACTGCTACTGCTGTTGTTGCTGTCATTGTTGGTTATGCCATTGGTGCAACTGTTGGTGGTGCTGTTGCTGCTATTGATTCTGTTTTTGTTGATGGTGCTATTGTTGCAGCTATTGTCTATGATACTGTTGTTTCTGCTACTAATTTTGCTGATTATAGTGCTAGTGTTACCTCTACTGCTGCTGCTGCTGCTGCTATCATTGCAGCTTCTGCTACCATTGTTGCTAGTGTTTTTGCTGCTGCTCCTGTTGTTATTATTGCTGCTGCTTTTGCTGTGGCCGCCCTTGTTGCTACTTCTTTTCCTGCGGCTGTTGATATTGTTGCTGCTAATGATGTTGATAATAATACTGTTGGTAGTGCCACTGTTGTTCTTGTCACCATTGCTGTTGTTGCTATTGTTGCTGTTGGTGTTATTATTATTGGTAGTTCTGTTACTGCTGCTGTTGTTGATTCTGCTATTGCTGCTGCTGTTTTTGATAGTGCTGTTGTCTGTAGTGCTGCTGTGAGTGATGCTATTGTTGTTACTGCTATGGCAGCCATTGCTGATGCTTTTGATATTACTGCTATTGTTGATACTGTTGGTGGTGGTGCTGATGTTATTGCTGCTATCATTACTGATTACACTGCTGTTATTGCTTCTGATGTTGCTACTGCTATTGTTGTTGCTTCTGCTGCTACTGTTCTTGTCAGTGACACTGCTGCTGTCATTGTAAGTATAGAAACTGTGAAAGTTCAGGAGCTTTGATTGTCCCTCCAGCTGGAGTCTGAGAGGAATCAAGTGTTTCTGAATGGTTTGGTGGGTTTCTGCTAACTTCACCTCAGATTGGACTGATCCAAAAACTGAGGCAGGAATGACCCTGTTGAGGTGGGGAAATCCTATGGGAATCTTGGGACCTTGGACAGCCCACACCTGATTCAGTATTGCTATGAGCAGGAGCATATGCAGAGAACATGGATGGGAACAACACACTGCAGAAAACAGCATTTTTTCAATGAATATCAGTAAATCCTGAAATTTATAGAGACAAATGGGTGAAAAAATGTGCAATTTCAGAAAAATTTTAATTGCATTCTCACTCATCAAACTATTGAAAAAGTAAATAAACATTGGCTAAAAAGTAACTTCTCAAATTTTATTTGAGAACTGGTAACACTGTCTGGATTTTTGCAACCATCATTTAATTGATGTGAAATTGAATTTAATCTTTACCTACATGATCTGCTACAAAAGACAGTGAAATACCTTAAGAAAGAACCTTAGTTACATCAAGAAGTGTTTTAGCTATATCCTATCATACTACAAAACAAGTTCTCTCCATTTTTTTTAATGAAAATCACCACTCAGAATATATTTTTCAAGACTAATCCTGGAAAACGTTTCTAACTGTATTTTAATTTATATCCACTTTATTTGGATTTTTAACACCCTATAATTTCTTTCTCTCCTCTTCAATTTCATTTTTATGACAGACCAAGAAAATATAAAGAAAATATGATTTACCTCCAAGTAAAGAAACCAGACATTCCAGTAAACTAAGGAGGAGAAAGACCATGACTCCTGCTACAGCCTTGCTTTGATACTGCCAAGACCAGAAACAGAGATTTCTTCACTCATCACAAAGCCCATGCAATTCATTGTACTTACCCTTGAGCTCTGTCAACCTAGAGCTATAGCCAGTGGAGTTTGTTGCTCTATAAAAATCACCCTACAAACTGAATCCTGCCAAGCCCTTCCAGTTCACTCTGTCCTCAGAACTCCCAGGTCATCAGTTTGCTTGAATTTTTTCCCATCTTTGTATTTCTTTATTTGGTTCCTTTCCCACATTGACATCAAACCAGAATACATAAGGGAACTGCGGGTGAGGGAAACCAAATAGAAAAGATATGAAAAACAATAAAGCTAGGAGAAAAGAGTTTATTCCCTTAAAGAAATAAAACACCCAAAGCAACATCATATTGTCCAGAGTGTATAAGACCTTTGAATGGCACCTCTAGGTGATAAGTGGATAAATTTTAAATGCATCAATCATTGTCTAAGTTAGACTGGAAGAGAAAGTCAAATAAAAGAATTAGAGTACAACTCAAGGAATCAGAAGTCTTTTATATTTGGATGGATAACTACAAATGTGTTCTCTCTATAAAACATCTTGAGGAAAGTTAAATAAAGAACATTGTTAGCCATTTGCATCATCATAGTATGTAACAGTTAATAATACTTGAGCCACATAATATTCTTATGATCATGTGGCATGTCTTTCTTAATACTTTGCTTTTCCAGAGTCTTATTTTTTTATTGCCTCACTTTCTATATAGTCATCATTCATTCCTTCCCAAACTCTGACAGAACAATAAATGTACCCTCACTGTGTTCAAGCACATCACACACTGGTTCCTTGTCTTTCCTTTTCCCCTGGAGATCTCACATCTGGAACCACCAGTCTGACCACTCTGATTTGGCCTCGCAGATCTCCATGCTGCCTATACAGCAACTGGGCTGAACTCTCCTTTCTATCTTTCTGAAGATGCCAATTGCCTCTTTCTGATGTTGGATCCCCTGTCTCTTAGACCCCAAACCACCTTCTTTCTTGGTTTTCTACATCAATTTGAGGAAACACATCTTCTGTGTTTTAGTCCATTTTTTCCATTGCTATAACAAAATACCTGAGGGTGAGTACTTTATAAAGAAAGAAAATTTATTTAACTCATAGTTTGGAAGTCTAAAAATCCAAGCAGCACATCACCAGTCTGGCAAGAGCTGTGCTGATTACATGACATCATGGTAAGTGGCATCATAGCAGGAGCATAGGTGGGAGGGACACGGCACACAGTGAGAGAACACAGAGAGCATCCTTTCTTTTTTGGCCCAATCAGTCCCTCGATCTGCCTAGAGAGGGATACAGCAAGAGATAAAGACAGACAGAGAGACAGACTTTGGAAGTACACAGTGGGGGAGTGCTGGGAGGTCAGTACCTCAGAATGGGCAGAGACAATGACAGCCAGGGATAACCAGCATTTACTGGGTGTACACAATAACCAGGGGGATTATCAGATGACTCAGAGGGTGCCAGTGATCTTATGCTGAGAAAATCTTACGTTGATGAGGATCACTCACTGTGTTCAAGCACATCACACACTGGTTCCTTTTACCCTGAAGATCTCACATCTGGAAACACCAATGAGTGATTATCTGACGACTTAGAAGGCAGGGCTATCTTAGGCTAATGAAGATCTTTATGTTGATGAAGACCCTGGGGAGAGATGCAGGTTCATAAAGAGTTTGTCCTTTCCCAAGGTTTTTTTCATCATTATTTGGTTCTCGAGGAACCAGGATGTCTTCAGCTGATGTAATCTTCTGATGATGCACTACTGATCACTGCTCTACTTGGTACTGTGTGGTCCCAGGGAATAGATACTTGAATATGAGAATCTGGTTAAATGATGTTATTGGGACTGAACATACCGATGGCCTTATTGTGAGTGGGAAATGGAGGCAACACTGGACAAGTGCCAACACTGATGGCATCTATCACAGGCAGAACAAGAAGCAGATGTTAGGAGGCCAGGTGGCATCAAATTTGATCACCATTGTGGGAAGTATGACAAATAAAAATGGGTAGGGTAATTACTGATGCCACTGGAGAATTTATAAAAAGAAAATGTAAGCTTTAAGACTTTAAAAATATCTAGTTAAGCACTGTCAGAGAAAAAGAGAGCTCCCTATCATGATACTCCTGAGTTTTGTAGAGGCAAGGTTGAAAAGCAGAAGATTTGACTCATGGGTTATAGAATCTCATCACAGGTTGAATTCACAGCCTAATTGGGTCTTTTAAGTGGATAGGGAGGATAGGACTCCTGAGAGTTGGAATGGAGGAATTGGATGGTTTTAAATGAATATGAAAAACTTGAATTACCACATGCCCCAAGCTTTTTTTACCAAAAGATGCAGCCTTTCGATTTTCTTTTTCTTTTCCTTTTCCTTTTCTTTTTCTTTCTTTTCCTCTTTCTCTTTCTCTTTTCCTTTCTCTTTCTCTTTGTTTCTCTTTCTCTTTCTTTTTCAAAAAAAAAGGTCTTGCTGGCTTGAACACTTTTAATGATCTAATCTCCCCAGAGATGAGGTTCCTGGAGAAAGGGTACCAGGATGCCACAGGACCGCCCACCCAGGAACCTCACTCAGTGTTGCCCCCAGGTGTTTGGAGGGTGTCCCTGCATCTATCTCAAGGGAAGAAGTCCAAAGTCTGACTAGGGAAGAAATCATTGACACATTAAAAGAATTTTAACTTGCTGGGCACGGTGACTCATGCCTGTAATCCCAGCACTCAGGAAGTTGAGGCAGGAGGATCGCCATGAGTTTGAGGCCAGCCTGGGCTACAGAAGGGAGGTTGAGGTCAGCCTGCGCTACATAAGAAGATTCTGCCTCAAAGAAAGAGAAAGACAGAGGGAAGGAGAGACAGAGAGAGAGACAGAGAGAGAGAGAGAGTTTAAAATATTGTAACTTACATCAGCAGAAATCAAGGGAGGGGGAGCTGAGCATGGTGGCTCATACCTGTATTTCTAGAATTTTGGGAAGCTGAGACAGAAGGATTGTTGCAAGTTTGAGCCCATCTTGGGCAATTCAGCAATTTAGTGAGATCCTGTCTCAAAACAAAAAAATATAAAGGACTGGGGATGTTCAATCCTTAATACCTCAAAGAAAGCAGGCAGGGGAAATCTGGGGCTAAATATCAATACAGCTAGACCCAGGAGAGCAAGCATGCTGTTTAATCAGGTAAGATTTATGTATGAAACCCCTGTCTTAGTTACTTTTCACTCATTGCTGAGACAAAACACCTAACACCCAAAATTAGGGAAGGAAAGGTTTATTTAGCTTACAGTTTTTGGAGGTTTCAGTCCATAATCAGCTGGCTCCAAGGTAGGGTGGCATGGCACAGGGCAACACTTCAAGGCAACAACCAAGCAAAAGCAGCCAGAGTAAAAGGGGGGCAAGAGCAAGCCTCTTCTCATCCCTTATATTGCACATAGGACACCCTCTCCTGCCCAGGGTGGGTGTAGCTTCACAAACATCCTTGCCTTCCTTTGCACAGGATGAGAATGTTTACAAAGTAAGACCCCTGGCTCCCTCCTGAGTCTCTCAGTTAAACTTTTGACCTTCTCAAATTGTAACAGTGACCAGGTAACTGTGCTCTACACCCCAGGATGTAGAGCTGCTGAGTTACTTAATTAAGCTGCTAGACTTCTCAAGTTGACACAATGTATAAACTGTAGCACCCCCTGACTCAAGAATCTAGATTGAACATGCTAGCTGAAGCAACAGGCATTACCTCCAGTACAGATGCCCCTTGACTCATGTAGTTACCTCTTGACAGACTCACTGTAAATTGAAACTATTGTTAAATCGAACATGTGTTAACTACCCTGCAGTTCAGTAACAGCACACTGTAGAATATTAGGTTTCTTCCTTTCAAGATCTTGGGGCTGATTTGGAGCTGTGGCTTATTGCTGCTGCTCAGAGTTACAGGTATGACCTCTACTGAATGTGTATCACTCTTACGCCATCAAAAAGTTGAAAACCTTATTAAACCATTATTAGTCAAGGACCAACAATAATTTGTAGACCAACAACTTTAGAAAAAATATGAGAACATTAAACAAGAACAAAATTCAGGAAGCATAAAGCAAAAGATTCATCAATCTGACTACACAAGACTAAATTAAACAGTGTCACACACACACACACACACACACACACCAAGTGGAAATTCAAAATGAGCAACAGATATGGTAAAATATTTTTACTGCATATATAATATCCAAAGAAATATTAATATTTCTTAAAATTTATTTTAAAAATAAAGAGCTACTAAAAATCAGTAAGAAAAATATAGTCAAATGGCAGGGTAGTATATATATATATATATATATATATATATATATGGTTTTTTTTTTCCCAGTACCGGGGTTTGAACTCACAATATGCCACTGAGCTAAATCCCTGGCAGAGGATAGTCTAGAAATACAAGTTTATTTATCAATGATAGCATAAAAATAACCAATTACATAATTTAAAAGATGTGCATTCTCATTGTTAATCAGGAACATACAAATTAAAATGAGATTGAAAATTTTCCCTCTTCAGATTAATAAAATTTGTAATATTGAGTATGAACAACAATGTGAAGAAGCTTTCGTGCATTTCTGGCAGGAGTATTAACTCATTTTTTTATGAAAGCAATTTGTCAGAGTCAGCATCACACCTGTGTAAGTCTGATTCACTAATTTAATCTTTAAGAGACAGAAATATATACATGAAGTCCTTTCAGAGGTCTTTGTGGCATCACTTATGGGTGACAGCAAGAATGAGGAATAAAAAAAGTCTATGAATATGAGGAATGCTTACATAAACCACAGTTTATCCACTCATCAGTTTAGAAGGAAGGAAAATATTTATAGATGCACCATAAAAACCTTTAAAGATGAGTTTTAGAATAATAATGGAGGAGTGATGTGATGCTTACCTGACTGGTGGCCTACAAAGTAGAGGTCAGAGCCTAGATAGCAGATGCAAAGGAATTTTAAAAACTTTTTGTAATTGTAGCATTTTTATGTTTTCATGTGTGTGTTCATGTCCCATGCTCATGTTATCTTTGAAAATAAATGATGAAATCTAGAAACTGGTTCTGCAGTTCTTTTAAAACTAACTATGCACTTACCATATTACCCAACAACTGTACTCATCAACATTTATCCCAGAGAAATGGAAGAATGTGCCCACAGAAATTCTGTAGACAATTGTTTGTGCCAGCTTATCTGTGATAGCTAAAAACTGGAAAGTACCAAAATATCCCTCAGTAGATTGCAAAGTAAAGTAAAATGTGAAGCAAGCCTGAAGAATTTCTGAGCAAAGTCAGTTAGTTTCCAGTGAAACTTGCTCAGTTTATAAGTATAAATAAAATTTAAACTTGAGCTATTTCTTTAGATGTCTATACAGTATTAAAACAGAATTTAGGTTCAATCAATCAGAAGCAGCCAACAAATTTGTAATTATATAACTAAGATCTTCCAATAGAATAGACTACATTAGTCAATGCAGTAACTGACTGATCAATATTTTCTTTTATTACTTCTGTATTCACTCTATAAAAACTGCCCCTTATGCTTTTTCCATGGAACTGTGGACTATTTCTAGATTGGAGCTACCCAATCCATAAATTATTATTTGCTCAAATTGGCTCTAACATTTTGGCATGCCTTGCTTTACCTTGTAGCAAGGTGAGGGGTAACAAACTTGTATATCTAGACCAAGGATGCTACTCAGGAAGAAAAAGAAACAAACTGTAGATAATATACACAAACTGAGTGGATTTCTGAGGTGATATGCTGAGTGATAAAGGCTTACTCTGGAAAAGTTTTTTTGTGGTGGTGGTGGAGTTTTGTTCATTTCGTTTTGTTTTGGAATTATGGTTCCTGTAAAGCAAATATAGAACTCAAAACACTTGAACAGCTAAGCATGGTGGCTCATGCCTATATTCCTATCACTTGGGAGACTGGGGCAGGAGGATTGCTAGGAGATCAAAGCCAGCCAAGACCACCTAGTGTGTTCAAAGCCAATCTGAACTACATAGCAAAACCCTGTCTCAAAAC
>RJWM01051099.1:0-10562 GCA_004363535.1 Dasyprocta punctata
TATTTTAAAGACTCAAGCAGCAAACTAAAAAGGTGAATGAAAGCACTGTCTACTTGGCTGGATTTACAGATGGTAAAAGGTAAGTAACCCACAGGCCAGCATGGAGGGCTCCTTCCTTGCTCCCTCCTCAGACTGAGGCCACTCTGCGTTCCTATCTCTGACACAATGAAGCAGCGTCACAAGGTATCCTCAAACCATGACACACCTTGCTCATGACACACCTTTCTCACTCAGTCCTTCGGGGTTTCTCTCCACTACAGGTAAGGAAACAGGATGTGCCCAGGGCTGCAAAAAAGACTGGTTCCTACCACAATGGCAGAAATGAACAAGGGTAAGGCAGAAGGATCACGTCGAGTTCAAAGCCCAACCCGGGCTACAAAGTGAGTTCAAGGCCAGCTTGAACTGCATGGTGAAACCCTGTCTCAAAAAAAAGAAGAAGGTGAGCATGGTGGCGTGTGCCTGTAATCCATGAAATCTCTGCACACAGGAGGCTGAGGCAGAAGGATCTGATTTGAAGTCCAGCTTGGGCTACACAGTGAGTTCAAGGGCAGCCTGAACTACACAGGGAGACTGCCTCAAAAAACCAAAAAACAAAAAAAAGAAAGAAAGAAAAGAAAAGAAAAAAAGGAATGAACAAGAAGTGTTCGCAAGGATGTGGACTACTTGGAGGTCCCATGCATTGCTGCTAGTAAGAATGTGAACTAGTGCAACTGTTGAAAACTGGCCCTATTCAGAGGAGATATAACCCACACCACCTCAGGATGTGACTATTTGCAGAAAGAGTCCTAAAAGAGGTCCTCAGGGTGGGTCCTTACTGTGCGTCCAAAGCCAAGGAGACTTCAGAAAAAACTAGTCTCTCCAGAAGCCTGACCTCCATACTTACAGCCTCCAGGATTGTGAAAAACAAATTAATTTCTGCTGTGTAAGCTGCCCTTAAACCTTAACTTGCCAAGACAACCTTAGCAAACAGACATGCATCCTGTGCCAGTCCTCTCAGTTGTCACCCTGAATGGACTGAGAGGCTCCACAAGAGGGGACTGGATTGCAGGGCACTATACTCACTAGTAGACAAGCCGTGGGAGGGGGCTCCGCTGGAGGAGGGTCTCTAGGGCGCACCTTTGGGAGGGTGTGCCCCTTTCTTTTTATTTTCATCTCTAAAGGACCTATCTCTTGCTGGCTGGCGCTCTCCCCTTTGCTCTGTGTTCTGACCACCATAAAGCAAGCAGCTGGGCTCCCCACATCTTCCTCCAGGACTTCCTGCCATGGAGCCACACAATATACCCTCCAAAATCATGAGCCTTTCACGCTAGGTATGTTCGGCATTCTGTACCCACAACAGAAAAGCCAACCAATACACACCCTAAAACTCAGGCTATTTAATTCTATTTTTTTCAGCCATTTAATTCTGAATACATTATGATCTAGCAAATCCTGGAATACTAAAAAGTAACAAAAGTGAAATTAAAACCATGTGTAAAGCCGGACATGGTGGCCCACACCTTTAATCCCAGCACTCAGGAGGCTGAAGTAGGAGAAGCATTGTGAGTTCGAGGCCGGCTTGGGCTACAATGGGAGTGCAAGACTGGCCTGAGCTACCTAGTGCAACCCTGCCTCAAAAAAACTAGGGCCAGGAATTTGGCTCAGAGGCTTAAGTGCCCGTAGGCAGGCGTGAGGTTGCGAGTTCAAGCCCCGGTGCTGCAAATAAATAAATAAATAAAACCATGTGTAACAACACAAAAGTCTCACAAACAACACCTATTAAAGAAACCAGGTACAGAAGAATACATAATACATGGTTTATTTACACTAAGTCCAGATCAAGCAAAATTAGTCTAGTGTGTGAAATCAGCACATTATCCAGGGTAAGAGACTATAATGGGTGAAAGGTGATACAAGGGAGCTTCCAGGTTTATGAGAAATTTTCAGGAGCTATAGCTCAGTCATGCTTGCCTAGCATACCTGAGGCCCTGGGTTCAAGTCCCATCGAAGCAAAATGAATCAACAGCCAGGCATGGTAGTGCAAACCTGTAATTCCAGCACTTGGGAGGCTGAAGCAGGAGGAATGCAATGAGTTCAAGGCCAACCTGGGCTACATAGTCAGTTCAAGACCAGCCTGAACTACACAGTGAAATTCTATTGCAAAAAAAAAAAAAAAAAAAAAGAATTCTGAAAAACACTGCTAGCAGCACACTCCCTGGTTTCCCATCACTGGGTGTCTGTTAGGAGGTGGCAGAGCTCAAAGGAAAGGTGGCCATGGTCAAAAGTGAGATGACAGAGGTCAAAGGATCCAACCTTGCCCCACTCTTCCACAGTCCAATACTCACATCCCTGGGGGGAGGGACACTCGACTTCATTAAAGGAAAGATGTATTAGCTATATATTCAAAGGAAAATATAAGCAGTTAACAAAAAAAGCCCCAAAGCATTTAGAGGAAAATATTGTGTAGCCAAGTCCCTATAACAGCATAACAACCATCCAGAAGGCCACAAGTTCAAGGATATAAGAGCGGTTCTTTATCTGGGGCTGCACTGCACTGATGACCCCGAGTTATTTCAGTGTCCTCAAGCCTGTGACACATGGGGAACTGCTTGTAAACTGACCAGATATCACACATATAAGAGGCACGATTTTTCATGTCTGTGCTGGGGGTCTTAAAGATCCATTCACAATAGCTCTGTCATTATGCATGCTCAAATTCAAAACTTTATCAACTGGAAATCAACTTTTAAACAATTACACTGACACACAAAGCGGAAACTAGTGGACAGGTCTGTCTTACGCAGTAATTCCTTAGGGCCTCTTGAAGTGACAGAGGATCATCCAGGGAGATAGGAAAGTCTCCCCTGCAGGGCCAGCAATGAGACCTCCTTGCACCCACACCAGCAGACAGCTCGCAGCAGGCATGGAACCCACCCCTCTAGAGGCTGCAAACCTACACAATTCCTAGCATCGACTGTCCCAGTCCTTGGACCAGCTTTGTGCTAACAGCAGCCCACCCCAGGCTGAGGCGACAGGGAAAGAGACACAGAATCAGGCAGACCGAGCACTAGCAGTGGTGACATCACCTAAACAGAAAGCCCTGGCGAGGGCGACTCGGCCTGATGTGCTCACTTGTCTTCCAGCAAATGAGCTGCCTGCCTAGACTGCTGTCACCGCTGGACCAACTCCCAGGCTTTCTTCCTCCCCCAAGGAGACATTTGCAAGGAGCTATTCTTAAATTTGTTTTTGGAATCACAGTCGAGTATGAAAATTGAAACCAGCCACAGAGAATCCTAAGAAGGCTGTTCTGCCTTTACCTACCAATCACCTTTACCTTTCACTCACAGACCACTGTCCCCAGTCACCATTCAGAAACTGAGAAAATTTACATTTTAAAACATAAATGGAAACTATTTTCCAGGCTTTAATACTATATATACTAAAGGAACAAAAACAATCCAGGAAAGATATGAGAGTCAATAACTAAAAAGATAATAGCCTGCAAAATAAATGTTCCTGTAGCAACTGCAGACAGCAGGCACAGCCCTATTCGATCAATTCCTAGTCAGGTGTGCGATGACACAAGGCAGGGGTACCCAGGAACACCAAAGCGGCCTCTGACGGCACAGTGTCAGCAGCGGCCAGGAGGCAAGAGAGCAGTCTTCAGAGACAGCCTCAGACCCCTTAGGGATACTGTTTACCCTCTGTCCCAGGACTCCTCCCACCACCTACATCCCCAGGATTCTCCTGACCATGGCTCCCAGCCACTATGGAACAAACACATCTCAGCTTTAAATGCTGATTTATATGGATGTAGCCTTGGACCATGTATCACAGGAAAAAAGGTGTGTGTGTATGTGTGTGTATATATATATATATATGTATATATATATATATATATATATATATGTATATATATATAGTTCACCCCTTCCCCAATTCCAGAGAGGACCAGTGTGCATACGGTAGCTGCCACGCCTGAGGTCTGATTTGCTCCATCTGTGCACTGAAAGGTTAACACCAGAGGGCATGGTGGAGCACACCCATAATCCCAGCTACCTGGGAAACTGAGGCAGGAGGATAGCAAGTCTGAGGTCAATCTGGGCAATTTAGCAAAACCCTGCCTCAAAATAAAAGTTTTAGCTGGGTGTAGTGGCATACATCTGTAATCCCAGCACTCAGGAGGCTGAGGCAGGAGGATTGCTGTGAGTTCTAGGTCAGCCTGCACTATATGAAGAGATCCTGTCTCAAGAAAAACAAAGAAACAAATAAAATTTATAAATGGGGTTAGAGGTATAAGTCAGTGGAAAAGAACTTGTCTAGTACGTACAAGGCATTGGTTCAACCTCCAATACTACCAAAAAAAAAAAAAAATTAATGCCCAATGTATGGACTAAAATGTTAAGTGCATGGCGTGAGTTTAAGGCCAGTCTGGGCTACACAGCAAGACCCTGTCTCAAAAAACTAAAAAATAACATGAAATGCTAATAGTGCAGATCTTTTTGAAGACTGATTAAAAAGCTAATCAAATAACTGAATCTTTGCATTTCACTTGGTGGAGTCAGACTCAGAAGCTGCACTTGAAGGCACTGTTCTTTTGATTATAGAGCTTAGAGGGTCTGATTATGAGGTACAGTTGGCACAAAAGGGGAAAAAGAGAGAAAGAAAAATCAGCCCAAGTGGCTGCTAGCAATTACCTGAGGGTGATACTAATAAACTATATTTTTAGAGTGCCTTCTCCTACACTGCACCCTCTGTTTCCCTGTGTAACTCTAACAAAAATGTAAAACCCAAATCCTCTTTTAAAGGGGACCCAAAGAGCCTGGAGACAGGGTGGCATTGGGTTTCTCTTAAGATGGTACTGATACCATGACTGGCAGGTGCCACAGCAAGTTCTCTTGTCAGTTGAAGAAAAAACACAGCATGCCAAATGTGTCTCTGCTCAGAGACATTGCAGTGCAGTGTAATGACAGTGACACAGATTTCCTCTTGAGTGAACACTAGAGCAAAAAGAGAAGTTTGTGGAAGGTTACTCTTCAAAAGAAAAAAAAAAAAACTAGCCAGCCATGGTGGCACACACCTGCCTCAGTGGGAGACTGAGGCAGGAGAACCACCGAGTTCAAGGCCAGCCTGAACTACATAATGAAATCCCATCTCAAAAAAAAAAAAAAAAAAAGAGACAGAGACATGATCATCAGAAACGGTACTAATATCTTGTTATCTTTTAAGAGCACACCATACAAATGCTGTTAAGATGAACAAAATTTTCCAATTAGAGTATTTTACTGATTCACCTGTGGAGAGGAGAAGTAACAACTCTTTTCAAATGCCTCAAGATCTGTTGCCAAGCTATTCCACAATGGAGTGCCTGGCCATGATCACTCACCATTTTACAATTCCTTGAGGACAGGAACCATGCCGACCTCCCTGACACATGCCTGACACATGCATGGTAGACAATCAAAACATTTCATGAATGAATGCAAAGACGCTCATCATTATGCTCTTCCAAAAGCAAACAAGTAAGGTTACAGCACTCATTAGTCACTCACATGTACCAGACCAGGGAGCAAAGTAAAATGAAATAAAACAACACACACAGATTAGCTAGAACACAACACGCTTGAAAGCACTATCTTCACAAGTACTTGTAACTCACTTTCCAGTCATAGACTCATCTGAACAGATCCAAGTTTGAAGCGAGGAACACACTAACAGGAGACTTATTAATCAAGGATGAGCAGTCATGTGGCTGATCAGCTGTTTAAGTCACAAGGAAGAGACAAGAGCCTGTTCTTTTGGAATCCAAAGATTCAATAGGGAAGAACCACCCATCAACTGTTGCTGAATGGAAGGGTCACTTGGTAGGTCTGCCAGAGCTAACTCAATTGAGAAACACTTAGATAGTGAAAACTTTCAAAATTTCAAATCCTGCCAGGCATAGCAGAACACGCCTGCAATCCCAGCACTCGGGAAGCTGAGGCTGAAGGATCACTTCGAGCTAGAGGCCAGCCCGGGGCTACACAGTGAGTTAAAGCCAGGCTGTACTACTTAGGGAGACCCTGTCTCAACAAAAACAAAAAACAAAATCTCAAGTCCTCTGCCAGAATTTGAGAGCCTCTCACACAGCACTACTACACTACAATGTCATGACTGATAAGCCCCAATTGCAAATAAATACAGCTTTAAGGTAGAACTAATTAAGGCAGATGGGCTCTCAAATGTCATCACTAGAAAGAGGTGGACACCAGGGGTGATCGACAGATACCAGGTGGCAAAAAATAAGTCCAAAGCTTTAGGGGCAGTTAAAAGAAGCTCAATCCAAAGGCTGTGGTTACAGTGCCCTGGAATCGAGGTCCGGGGTTTGAATTTTTGCTGTGTACTGATCAGCGGCCTGACCTTGAACAAACGGCTTAACCTCTCTATTCTTCAAGTTCTCAACCTCTAAGTGGGCACAACCGTAGTACTTAAATTGCTCAGAGAACTAAACATAACAATGTGTAAAGGTCTTGCTGCGCTGCCCGGCATACAATACTCAGAGCTCTGCCACTGTTTTATAAATATTCCCACTTTCACGAACAGAGGTACCCAGCCTGAACTAAATGCACCCAGTGGTCCCCAAGGCGGCCGAAATTCAAACACAGCTCTGCAACACACCACCATCTTCCCCTATTAACTTTGGAAACTTCTCTCAGGATTTGCAGTCCATGCGGTGACAAAGGTTCCCTGTCTCGCGGGGCTGCGGCGCTTCGCAGAGGCGAGCCCAGCCAGGACCCGAATCACGGCCGGGCCTCATTGGTCGCCAGGGACCCTCTGCCCTTAACAGGGTCAGGCAGTTCACAGGGGACGGAACGGTGGCTCAGTCCTGGGCGCCTGTCCCCCACGTCCGCGATCCGCGACACCACGACGGGCGGGGACGTCGCTGACATCCCAAATGGCCAGAGCCGCCAAGTCAGGACATCCTCCTGGGCTCCAATCTCAACGCCACGAGTAAACAAGGCGCCCAGGATCTGTGGCCTGGGGTCTGTAACGCGGGAGGAGGTCACGCCCGGCGACCTCTAACCTCCCGACGGGTGCGGTCAAGCCTGAATCAGAGCCCTTAGCGACTCCAAGGTTCCCCCGCGAGGCGCGAGCCGGACCGCGCGCCAACCGAGGACAAGGAGGGCGCGAGGCCCCGGCGACCGAGGGGCCGAGAGGGGGATGGGACCAAGCTGGGCCCGTTGCTTACCGCGGCCGCTGCGCTGGAGACTCCGGGCCAGGTGGGTCGCAAGAGCTCCCGCCGAGAAGGAGACGACGGAAGGCAGGGGCAGGAAAAGCCAACTTCCGAGTTTCGCAGGCTCTGCCGCGCTCTCCTAACCGCCAACACCGCCGCCGTCGCCGCCGCTTCAGGCTTTATGGCCAAGACTCCGGCCCCGCTCCCACTTCCGTCACCGCCGCCGCCCCAAGCGGAAGTGCCTGTCACGAGACGCTGGACGCCAGGGGGCGGGGGCGAAGCCCCGCCTCAGCCTTGAGTCATGTTCCGGCCTCCTTGCGGTTAAGATTGGGTCACGTGGTTCAAACATGTCTGCCCCCGTGTGGAGGTCGCCATCTTTGAGGCCCGTACAAAGAGCAGTACAGCGCCATGTCGGACCCGGGAACGCTTTCTCAGCTATCCCTTCATCCCAGAATAAACAATGCTAGAGGAGAAAGAACAAGGGAAAACTAGCTTTACAGCCGTGTCCCTCTCGCGAAAGCCCTGATCATGCAACCAAGTAGTCCTACTGGATGCCCCACTGTGCAGGACCCACAAAGCTTGTTGGAAAGGATTAATTCCAAGTGGAAATCTCCAAGTAGTGACGGTGTTTTTGTGTCAGGTGTGTGGGTGAGATGTTCGTTTTTGGTTTGTTTTTTGAGACATGGCCTTGCTACGTAGCCCAAGCTGGTCTCCACCTCATGGCGATCCTCCTGCCTCAGCCTCCCAAGTGCTGGAATTACAGACATGTATCACCATGCCTGGCTGGAGACAATGTTATTAGATGAATTCAGAGAATTAGAGGGAGGGCAATCATATTTAGCGTGCACTTTTATACCACATCTTTTGACTGTCTCCATTTGTTCCTACTTTAAGGACTGCTTAAGGGATGACCATTATCACCATTTCACACATGAGGAGCACAGACCCTGAACTTGCTCCGTCCAACCAGATCTGTCACAGAGCTTATCTCTGTCTTGTCATACCCTTTCCCTGTCTGGCTCCTGAGAACCCCATTCTTTTGGTCATTCCACTCCAAAATCTTGAAACCCTTCTTCACTCCTGTAGTGGGTAAACAGAGACCTCCAAAGTGGCGGTGCTGTGTTACAGCACCTGTAACTGTGACCTTTCTTTTTTTCTGAGACGAGGTCTTGCTATGTGGTTCAGGCTGGCCTTGAATTCATGGTAAGCCTCCTGCCTCAGCCTCCTAAGTGTTAGGGCAACAGGCCTGAACCATAATGCCTGGCTTGTGACCGCAACCTGATTTGGGGAAGAATTTTTACAGATCATGGATCTCAAGATCAGATCAACTGGTTTATTTGGGAGAAACCAACATCCAGTAACGTTTCTTTAAATGATACAAAGAGCACAGTGGTGAACACCTGGAATCCCTGAACTCTGGAAGGCTGAGGCTGGAAGATTATAAATTCAAACCCAGCATTAACAAAAACCTGTCTCAAAATAAAAAAAATTTAAATTTTTTTTTTTTTTTTTGCGGCACCGGGGATTGAACTCACAGCCTCACACCTGCCAGACAGGCGCTTATGCCACTGAGCCAAACTCCCAGCCCTAGTTTTTTGAGGCAGGGTCGCACTATGTAACTCAGGCCAGCCTTGCGCTCGCGTTGTAGCCCAAGCCGGCCTCGAACTCACAACACTCCTCCTACCTCAGCCTCCTGAGTGCTGGGATTAAAGGCATGCGCCACCACGCCCGGCTTTAAATTTAAATTTCAATTTAAAAAAAAAAAAACATTTTAGGGGCTGGGGATTTAGCTCAGTGGCACAAGCACCTGCCTGGCAAGCGCAAGGTCACGAGTTTTATCCCTAGTACCAAAAAAAAAAAAAAAAATTTTAAAGTCTGGGAGTGTAGCTCAGTGCAGAGGCCCTGGATTCAATACCTAGTGCCTCAAAAAAGAGAAGGACAAGCCAGATGTGGTAGGCCCATGCCTGGTGTGGTGGTGCATGTCTGTAATCCCAGTACTCAGGAAGCTGAGGCAGGAGGATCATTCCAAATACGAGACCAGCCTGGGCTACAAAGTGAGCTCAAGGTCAGCCTGAACTGGATAGTGATATCCTGTCTCAAAAAATTAATTAATTAATTAATTATATATAGCAATTCTCAGTCACTGAAAACTCAATGAACAACAGCACAGAGCTGTACTTTTTTTTAAACCAGGAAATGGGTTAAAAAGTATTATTATACTATAAAGTGAGGTACAGAAGAGAACTGGGATAGTTATGCTTCACTGACAACTTGATTTCTGAGACAAGTTCTCACTATATAGTTCAGGCTGGTCTCGAATTTAACGTATTTCTCCTGCCTCAGCCTGCTGAACCCTGAGTTGACAGGTCTGTGCCACCACACCTAGCCCTCAGGTCATTTTGTCAGGCTACCAGTCCCATTAGTGAGGCTACACTCCGTGACTTAGTCACCTTGGATCATGGTTTAGATCTAAAATGTCTCCCACAAATCTCATGTGTCTGAAGGAAGGTAGGTCTGGTTGCAAAGGACTAGTCAGTGGAGTCATGATCCTGAAAGGACTATTCTTGTCCCTGGCACCTCCTAGAATACCTGTTCCTGGCTTTCGTGGGGTGAGCACCTGTCCTCTGGCAGGCCCTCCCATCTTGGTTGTGGTGCCCACCAGCCATGTATGGAGCCCACAGAAACCGTGAGCCAAATCAACCTCCCCTCCTTAAACTTGTGAGTTTTGAATATTTTGTCCCAGCAACAAAGCAACTAATATACCTCCCAGAGGGGCCAGCTCTCAAAACCATCACCTTGATGGTGAAGTGTCAGTACAGATATGTTCTATGAGGCCAGCAGGTAGACACTAATATTTACACCATCAAACAAGCCAAAGTCAAATTGGGAGTGGTAGTGCACAAGCCTGTCATCCCAGCACTCAGAAGGCTGAGACAGGACAATTGCCACAAGTTAGACGCCAGCCTAGGCTACATAGTGAGTTCAAGGACAGCCTGAACTACACAGTGAGATCTTGTCTCAAACAACAAAAAGTCAAAATAAGGAAAACAAAAAGCTGGACACAATTTGGGGCTCCTGTGTCATCCATGCCAGATCTGCCTGCTCCCCTCTCTTTCCTTCCACTCCAAGTTGCAGACCGTCACTCTGTTTCATGGAAGGTCACCACTACCCGAGGCTGGTCTCACCAGGGGCTGTGGCAGAGTCAGGCCCAGGTCCTTCCTGAACAGACTCAGAGGGCGTGGCCTGTCCAATGGCCACCTAGCAGAGCCATGGGGTGGAACCCAGGAATGTGGGGGTCTGTTCCTCCTTGCTAGAGCCTGGACCTTAGATGGCTTCTAAAGGGAGGTCTTGATAAATCACCAAGTTGTCC
>RJWM01051100.1:0-10541 GCA_004363535.1 Dasyprocta punctata
CAGCAAGTTACAGCTTACTTGATGTTGGAAGGCAGCAGTTTTTATGTGAATCAAGTGACAGTGACCTATGACCTTTATAGTTTTCTTAGCACAGTTTTGTAGGTGAGCCTCATTACCCTCTACTGACTGCATTTTTTTAAATTGCATTAACAAAGAGGTAAAGTGTTTGTCTTAGCTTCCAAGGACTGCCATAGGCTGCCATAGTAAAGATCAGGTATCTTAGGCAAAGAACTTCTTCATCTTACAGTTCTGGAGTCTAGGAGTACATGATCAAAGTGTCGGGAGGGTTGTTTTGGTTTCAGGCTTGTGAAGGAAGGAGGACTTCTACTCGGCCTGCTGACGGTTGCCTTCCTGGGTGCATGGCAGGCTCCCTGTGTGCGTGTCTACCTCCCAAATCCCTTTCATAAGTGCACCTGTTGTATGGGATTGGAACATTTGACTGACCTCACCTTAACATGATTAACTCTTTCAAGACCCTAACCCAATTAAGATCACCTTGTAAATTACTAGGGCTTTGTACCCAACCTATGAATTTGAGGGGAGCATAACAGTTCAACCCCTAACAGCATTTTACTGAAGAACTGGTGATTAGTCAAGGCCTGGCATAGTCTGAAGGTAAACTCAGTTTAAGGAGTGAGAAGGCCTTTTGTTAATTTTCTGAGTATTTATGTCCTGTCAGGGCCTTTACTAGACACCAGGTAGTGAAATAAAAACTGATTTTCTCTTCTGGGGAATTGTGAAGCCTTTTTGGAGAGACAGACAGGCAAATAGGCTAAGCTCCAAGGTGACGCGTGACCGTCGTTGCTTCAATCTGGTGTTTTCCCAGACACATGTGTCAGGGGTTAGTCGCTGCTGTGACTTTTTGGGAGGTGGGTGAAGCATGAAGAGCTGGGGTCTGGTAGGGAGATTTTGGGCTGTGACAAGGACTGTGAGACCCTTGGCTATTCTTCTTCTTCTCTGTGTCCTGGTCACAAGGGGAAGAGTTTGCTCCATGATCTCTCCCCATTGTGTGTGGTGCTGCCACAGGTTCAAAGCTACAGAGTCAACTGGTCATGGACCAAAACCTCCAAAACTGTAAGCTGAAATAAACCTGGCATCTTTATGACCTGATTGCCTCGAGCACTTTGTTACAGGGATGGAAAACTGATCAGCACGATGTTGTAGCCAATGAACACCTGAGGAACTCTAGAAGCACTGGAGTGAGTGGAGGCACTCTTATACCTTGAGACTAAATTTACAGCTTTTAAAAAAGGAGAGGAAGCTCATCACAGTCAATGCATGACATGCATTTGAGACAGAGACAGGAGCAAAGAGGCATGGCTTTGTGAAGGATTTTGTTATGCTAAGGAAGAAAAATACATTTCAATTTTAAGATGAGATGTTTTAACTAACATTCAATTGGCTGATCAGGTCTTGGTCTTTATATAAACCATGAAACTGCAAATATATTTGAAGAGCTATTCAGACTCAACCTTAATTTCTTGGAAAGGAAATGTAATAAAATGCTGTATAGTTATCTTGGTGATATTAAAGAAGTACACACAGATAAGATAACCAAATGTTGAAATATTCAGAAAATTTATTGCTTCAAATATAACCTTAGGACATCATGATTAAGGAATGTGTTAAAAAGATAGTGATTTTCCTTAAAAGTGTGGGTGTTTAATTGCAGACCTGCTAAAATTTATACCAGATTTGGAACAGAATTGACTTCTGGCTTGTTTAAAATTTGAGATTTCAAATGTTTCAGGTTTCACAGACAATCTGACTTATTAGCTGAATTTTCTTACAATCATTTTTAGCTGTGATCTTGTTTCATTCTTCAAAACATATATTGACACCAAGATAAAATGTAGTATAATAGTAAAAAATCATTTATCCAATTCTATTTTGTGCAAACACCATTCTCTGAATTTTTTGTAAGTGATTTAGAAACTTTACAAAGTAAGACAAGATGTGATCAAAACACACAGTGAATGCTTAATTTTAAAAAAAATCATTACAGTAAAAGATACATTGCCATGAATTCCCCTCAAATTTCCCCCCTTCCTTTGAACACACTAATCCTATCATTCTTGACACTTTCTGAAGCAATTCGGGAAGTCCTCTTTCATAAGCGACTTTACCAGGTGTGATCAAAAATACGGTGAGTGCTGCTGCTGAGCGACATCTGATTGAAAAGCGGGCTCTTAAAATCTTTGGGGGGGCTCTTAAATCTTTACAGTGTATTCTTATTCACCTTAATCACTGGTTCTGATACTGTGTGACTTTTGGATCTTCCCCTAGAGTCAAATGATCCTGAAAGGAAAATATTTTGATTTGATTCAGGACATGATGGCAGCCATGACAACACAAATAAAGACATTCATGAAGGAGGACTTGTAGAAATGCTTCAGAAAGTGCTAGGAATGATGAGATGAGTGCGTTCAAAATGAGGGGGGAGTATTTTGAGGGGAATTAAAGACAATGAGATTTTGACTGTACTGATTTCTTTTGAAGTTAACATACACTGCATTATGCATAAGGAAATTGAATGTCAGAAAGACCGATGGTCAGAGAGGGACTTGAACAAAGAAAGAGGTGGCAGGCAGCACTCTCTCCCAGAGCCCAGACTCACTGCTCTCAGGGTCAGGGTGAAACCGCTAAGTTCAAGTCAGCAGAAGTTCAGGGAATCAAGTTCAAGTCGGCAGGAGGCACATGGAATGTTTCAGCTGAACAAACTGGGTTCCAGCCTCACAGCGAGAAACCAGCCTGAACATTAGTGGAACTAAAGGTGCAAGCTCACTGGGATTATCTACTACTCTGATATAAAGCTACAGCAGGCTTGCTGGGATTAATCGATCTGGGTAGAGTTGCTGCTTTGTCAGTGACAGCAAAGACATGCCTTGAAGTGGACATTTTTTTCATATTTTCTTTTTTTCTTTCTTTTCTTATTGTTCTTGTTTTTATTTGAGTGTAAACATGGTTTCTAGTTTTGTGTTGCTGTTGTTCTGTTCTGTTCTTGTTTTTATTTATTGCTTCTCTCTTTTCCTCCTGTCTTCTTCACCAGTTTCCCAAAGTTTTTGCAATCTTCCTTTATCTTCCAGGCTTGCTTCTAATCTATTCCTCTTCTTCTATTTCACTATTTTTTCCCCTAATCTCTTTTAAATTTTCTCGCTCAAGAGTAGATTGCCAGACTGAGCACTTGATTACTGTATCCAATTTTCTGGTTAAGTTTAGATTTTGTTATATAACTACAAATCCAGCTCATATGGTTAAGGTGGCCCATTGATAGTTATCACAGTTTGTCATTTTCGAGGCTGTGTTTGATGCTATTGTCATTGCTCATTGTACCATTTTAGCCAACCTGACATAATTGTTCTAGTTAGTCGTTCTTCCTGGAATACCAAGCCTGAGACTGCCTAAGGGTCATAAATAATACCATAGTCAGTGCCAAAGAACCAGGGGCAGAGCCAAGTAGGCAGCAACTTCTCATCCCCAATGAATTAAAGAGGCAGGATCTTGCAACAGACTCAAAACTCAGAAAGTAGTTACACCTAGAAGACATCTCTGAGAAGTAGTCATTTCCTAAGGGTTCTAAATATGAGCAATAAAGCCACTCCCAAGAAGTAACTTGCAAGCATCAATCCAGTAATTAAACTAAAATGGCAAAAAATTAAAAATGAGAAGACAGTTAAATAAGATTGAACCCCAGACTTCCAGCTCAGCGAAAGCAAACCTAGGAGTCAAGGAGGTAGAGCAACTCAAAAGTCACCCGCCTTGAATTTCTGAAGTGGCAAGAGTGGGTGTAGCAAAGCAGATGAACAAGGCTCTAGAAAAACCCAAATCAGAAATAATTTCTCAAATAACTAGAGAGATGGTGACCATAATGGAAGACATCTAGAGCAGATACAGATAAAAAGAAAAAATAGAGGAGTTTAGGAAAATAAGTCAGAGTGAAGAGACAACCCACGGAGTGGGGAAAAAATGTTGCCAGCTGTTTCCTAGACAAAGGTCTAATATATAGAATATAGACAAAACTCAGAAGAATCAGACTCCCCCAAATTTAAAGGCCTAATCAAAAAATAAACATCTGAAATGAATAGACACATCACCTCTCAGCATTTTGGCTAAGATAAAATGAAATGAATAGATACTTCTCAGATGAAGAAGTAGAAATGGCAAATAAATATATGAAAAAATGTTCAACATCAGTGGCTTTGATAGATGCAAATTAAAACAACACAGATTCCATCTCACTCCAGAAAAATGGCTGCTATCCATAAATATCAACCAATAGCAAATGCTAGATGAACTGTGGGGAAAAAAGAACCCTTCTCCACTGTTGGTGGAAATGTAGACCGGTGCAACCACTGTGGAAATCAGTGTGGAGATTCTTCAAAAAGCTAGGACTAGAGATTCCAGTTGAGCCAGCTAGTCCCCTTCTTGGTGTCTTCCTGAAAGAATTAAAAGCATTAAACCACAGCAATATATAAACACCCATGTTTATAGCAGCACAGTTGGCATTAGCTAAATCTTGGAAACAGCCCAAATGCCCATCAAACAATGAATGGATAAAAATAATGTGGGTTTGTTTTACACAATGCAGAACTGCTCTTTCATAAAGAAGCATAAGCTTGAAGCATTGTTAGCTAAGTGGGTACACCTTGAGACCATATTTTTAAGTGAAATAAATCAGACATATATGTGCAAATATTGCATGGTTTCTCTAGTGTGAGAAACTAAAAGTGTAAATAAGGACTAAAATGCATAATATATATTGAGAAATAGGAAGAAAACGTTCAAATGTGAAGGGGAATAAGGGAGGGGGCAAGAAGGGGCAAGAAAAAGAAGAATAGATGAGAAAATGGAAACAAAACTTTTATAAATAAAGAAGGGAAGAGGGCTGAAGGAAGGGGAGGGAATTGGGAAAATAAGAAGAAAGGTAAGCCAGGTACAGATGCCAATACCCTATGATGAATATTTTCACTATGTATTTCTAAATATATCAATAAAATAAAGTTTGAGACAAAGGAGGAAGACCAATGGTCTATAGAAGGTTAAAAATAGCCGTGTGTTCTTAGTAATTCCTCACTTTGGTACAGTAAAGTCTATTTTCCATGTTCCCTGACTGTTTGACTATACAACGAGGTTTGGCCATAAGGATGTGGTGAAACCAGTATTCCAGGTGTTCTGAATGAAGAAGGGCAGAAACCCAGAATCCCTACACAGCTTCCACTCCTGCCATCCTGTAAAGAAAACAGAGTTCTTATGTCAGACATGCTAGTGAGGAAGCCCCCAGGTTACAGGGGGCTGCAGTCACCCCAGGGACAGCCTAGGGGGCCACCGTTCAGCTGAGACCAGCCACACTACCTGCCCGAACTGATGATCAGGAGAGTGGAGAAGATTTTGGTTATTTTAAGCCACTGTGTGTAAGGGAATCAAAAGGTAACTCAGTGACTCAGTAGGTCACATACAGTGGTTAAATGCATTTCTTACTTCCAATTGTTAAGTCACAATATTCACCAGGTTCCTTTCAGACCACCCTGAGGTGGTTCATGCTGCAAATGGCCAAAAGTGACTGATTAGCATGATTAGACAGCTTCTATCAATTTTAGACAGCCAATCCTATAACCGAGATTCAAGATGATAAGCTTTGGCAATCTTGAGATTAGTCTCTTTTAGGGAAAATAGTCCTGTACTAAGCATCAGAAACTGTATACTAGCCCATTTCTCTAATGGCCCAGTGACATCAGGCAACGCCTTAGTGACCTCAGACTGCTCCAGCCATCCATAAAAGAAGAAGATTGATATTTCTTTTCAGTCTCTCAAATTTTCAAATAAACTTCAGCCTAGATGCCCACAGATCAGTTCCTAATCATTTTTTTTTTTTTTTCCTGTTCAGTCCACCTGATTTCTTCTTTAGAGGACTGTTGAAAGCATCGGGAACAATTCCAACATTTATCACTTTTAAGTGCAGGAAAAAATGTCAGCAGGATGCCAACTTCCTCATAGAGAAGATAAGAGCCTGTTGTGGTTTGAGAGACTCTTTCTCCTCTGATTTGGGGTTTGCTGATCCAGCTTCTAGGTTCAAAGGCAGCTTAGGAAGATAAATCAGAAGCAAAATGCTGGCTGTTTATGTCCTCTATGAGTCTAGTGTAAGTAACAGCAACTCCTGTTTCTTGGTTTATTGCTTTCATGGTTTCTGTAGAATAAGACAGTGTACGCTCAAAATAACCCCATGAGAGGCCTTGAGCTCAGGCATAGCAACCTGGCCAGTGTAGTTAGTGAATTCTTCTATTACCCTTCACTGTTTATCTGCCTCACTTCTCATCATCCTCCTTTCAGATTCTCTCGAATTTTATTTCCTGATAAAGTAGCAATACACAAGTCTTTGCCTGCAGGTCTAATTTATGAGGAGCCTGACTGTTTGAGTTTGGGTGCCTCCAAAGCAGATTCTGACACAAAGACTTATGAGAAGGAGTGACTTATTTTGCAGACTATCATGCAAAGAGCAAAATGAGCCCCAAATGATCAAACTGATGTTTTCATAATTAACTGCTTAACAGAACAAAGACTAAAACTCTAAAGAAAAGAAAATCTTGATACTCAGTAACATAAAATTCAAAATTTCTTGCATCCCTAGCAAATTGAATTCAGCGGCACTTCAAAAAGGTCAGTCACCATGATCAAATTAGTCTCGTCATAGGCATGCAAGAATGCCTCAATGAATGCAAATCGGTAAGAATAATATACCACATGAATAGAATGATGGATCAAAGTCATATGATTATCTCAAAAGATTCAGAAAAAGCCTTTGATAAAATTCAACATCTCTTCATGACAAAAGCCTTGAATAAATTAGGTAGAGAAAGACTGTAGCCCAGCACAATAAAGTCTATACATGACAAACTCAGCTGAATGGGGGACAACTGAGAGCTTTTCCTCTGAGATTAGGAACAAGACAGAGGTGTCCACTCCAGCCATTCCTATTCAATATCGTACTAGAGTCTTCAGCCAGAGCAATTAGGCAAGAAAAAGAAATAAAATGCATACAAATAGGAAGGGAGGAGATCAAATCTCTGTTTGAAGAATGATATGACTATAAACAGGAAAATTCTTTGAATTCCACCAAAAGACTATTAGAATTAATAAATTTAGTAAAGTAGTAGGATACAAAACCAACATCCAAAAATCAGTATCCTTTCTATACACCAATAATGAATTTGATGAGAAAGAAATCATGAAAACAATCTCATTCATAACAGTTATCAAGAAAAGGACACCTGGGAACAAAATGTAACCAAGGAAGTGAAAGGCTTCTACAACATAAATTACAAATACTGTTGAAATAAATTGAAGACATACAAAATGGATCAAAGATCTAAATATTAAAACAGGAACACTAAATCTGCTGGAAGACAAAGTAGGTAGAAATCTTGAAGACATAGGTGTAGGCAGAGAATTCTTGAACAAAAATCAAACTGCATGGGAAATACTTCCCAGAATCAACAACTGGGATCTCAGCTTATTAAAAAGTTTTTGCATGTCAAAAGAAATCTCCAACAGAGTGAAAAGAAAACCCATGAATTGGGAAAAAAAATCTTAGTCAACTGTCCCTCAGACAAAGGACTTCTACCTAGAATATATAAAGAATTTTAAAGAATCAGACCTCCAAAATTCAAAGATCCAATCCAAAAATGAACATCTGAGATGAATACACACTTCTCAGCTGAAGAAATACAAATGGAAAATAAATACATGCAAAAATGTTTAGCATCAGTGGTCATTAGAGAAATGCAAATTAAAACAACACTGAGATTCCATCTTGCTCCAGAAAGAATAGCCAGGATCAAGCAAACCACCAATAACAAACGCTGGAGAGGCTGTGGGGAAAAAGAAACTCCTCTGCACTGTTGGTGGGAGTGTAGACTGGGGCAACCACTGTGGAAATCAGTCTGGAGGTTCCTCAAAAATCTGGGATTGGAGGTCCCATTTGACCCAACTATTCAGCCTCTGGGCATAGTCCCAGAAGAATTGAAAACATCATACCACAGTGATATATGGGCACCCATGTTTATAGCAGCACAATTTGTAATAGCTAAATCTTTGAAACAACCCAAATGCCTATCAACTAAGGAATGGATAAAAAAGATGTGATATTTTTATATAATGGAGTACTACTCAGCCATAAAGAAGGATCATGTTGAGGCTTTTATAGGTAAATGGATGCAACTTGAGACCATACCAAATAAGTGAAATAACTCAAACTCACATGTGCAAACACCATATTGTCTCCCTAGTGTAAGAAACTGAAAGAGTAAATAAGATACAAAATCTTTAATAAATACTGTGAAAGAAAAGGATAGATGTACATGTACAGGCTTATAGATGCCTAGAACTTCTCCTAAAGAGTTTACAAGAATTAATTTTATTATGTATGATGGTATGAACAGCTACATTGAAGAAAATGAGACAGCATGGTAGCCATTGCTGATTTCCTGTCATTTTGCTTTGAAGTCCAATAATGCCTTTATTTTTGGTTTTGAATGGTTTTAGTCTGTTTTCTATTATTCAGTTTCAATACGTGTGAAGATATGGACAGCGATTTTGAAGAGAACAAGAGACATTGTGGTAGCCATTATTGATTTCTATTGTCTGGTTTTGAAGGCCCATAAGGCTCTCATTCTTTTGTTTTGATTGGTTTTATACTATTTTGTTTTGTATTAATTTACTGTGTGTGAAGGTATGGACAACTATTTCAAAGAAAACGAGACATTATGGTAGCCACTGTTGATTTCCTGTTGTCTTGTTTTGAAATCCTGTGTTACTTGCATTGTTTTGCTCTGATCTGCTTTGTTCTATTTGGTTTTGTTTTATTCTCTTTAAAATAAAAGATACATAAGTAAATAAATAAATTGAAGACATGCACACGCAGTTGGAAAGACCTTTCATGTTCATGGATCAGAAGGATTAGTACTGTTTTAAAATGTCCACACTGCTCAAAATGATCCACAAATTGAGCACAGTATCCATCAAAATAATAGAGTTAATTTTTGCAGAACTAGGAAAAATAACCCTAAAATTCATATGAAAGCACAGAAGATCCTAAGTAGCCAAAATACTCCTGAACTAAAAGAACAAAGCTTGAGGCATTAGAGTGCTTAGTTTCAAGACACAATATAGAGCCACAGCAGCAAAAAGCAGAATGGCACTAGCATAAAAACAGACACACAGACCAATGGAACAAAATAGAGATCTCAGAAATAAACCCTAGCATCCATAAGTTAATTGATTGTAAACAAAGGTGCAAGAAATACACTGGAGGAAAGAGAACCTCTTCAACAAAATGTGATGGGAAAAATGGGCATCCCAGGCAGAAGATTGAAAGTTGACACCCTCTGCAAAAATCAACTCAGTATAGAAAGACGGAAATAGAAGTTTATAGCCCTGATCAATCAAGGGCCTGGGAAGATACAGTCTTTATCTACTAACTTCTATCCCTCCATGAGGGCATTAATCATAAGCCATCTTGCCTGTGGCATCAGCACATTCTCTCTGCCAAGTCCCCTTTCTCATCCCCAGGTGGAGAAAGCCCTCAGAAAGGGATGTAGAAGAACCAGGGAACTTAAATGGAGAAGATGTCACCACTATGACTGACTGCTGAACTCATAAGGGAGGGGAAAGGAGAGGAAGTGGAGGGGTTAGTGATGACGGCAGGATCAGACTTCCTTCTTATCATTAGTATGCATGGTCAGATAAAAGAGAAATAGGGCCGTGTCTTCCTCTGGACTATTCACACTGTGCTATTGAGGTGCCCCTACCTCTATATCTTCACTTACTTCTGAATGTTTTAAGAGAACATCTGAAGAGAACTCACAAAGAAGGACTCACAGATCACATTTTCTCCATCTGCCTTGGTAGCACCGCTCAGGAACCCTCAGCCCTTGATGCCATTGTTGTTTCCTGCTGAGGAAGCTGCAAAATGCCACAGAGTGTTCTTTTCATACTTCCTTCACCCATGATCACCACCTCTCCCTGCCGTCACACACCCAATGGGAGGCCACTTTGGAATCTCAAAGTCTAAGCCAATTTGGAGTGAAAATTACAATTCAGGCTGAAAGAGGTCCGTAGAGTTGCCTGATGGACCAATGCAAGAATAGGTTTTTTGAGCCATCAATAATATTGAATCTCTGCTGCATTTCAAAAGGTATTCTGGTATTACCTTCATCCTACAGAAGGGGAATGAGGTTCAAGAAACTGGTTCAAGATCACAGTGGTGATTGAAATTTACTCCAGAGTCAGACTGAGTCATTGAAACCTGTCTTTCTCAGCCACCCTATGAGTATGAGTACTTCCTTTGCCCTTGCTGTGTTCCACATTCTCATTGACAAGAGCCCAGCAGCCAGAAGAGCCAGCTCCAGTCATTGTTCGAGGGTCAGGAGCAGTCCTAGGTATGAAGTGTGGTTTTACCGACCCTGGGGGTCCTGGTTGCAAACATTTTCCAGGGTCTTCTAACTTGGGGTCAGGAAGTGAATCCTAGTGGATACAAAGCTCCTAGG